>JAOVVO010001272.1:0-11951 GCA_028564675.1 Onchocerca lupi | reverse complement strand
TATATATACATATTATTTTTTACCTGTTCAGTATGCTAGATATTTTAAATATTTTCAATTTCTACTATATTCTCGACGATTTTTTTCGAACTTGTTGATAAACCTTCCCATAATATAACAAACGGTACAATTCATTATCTATCATATGTTCTTGGTAGAGTTTGTTGTAATTTAAATATCAAATCCTTTTCTTTGACTTTTTTTTTCGCCATTATTATTCGCATTTTTTTGATTTCTCTCTAGGTTTTCTCTTCGATTTTAGATTTTCCTTTTTTTCGATTTGATGTAAAATGATAGTTATCTTTTTAAATTGTTCTTTTATTCTGCAAACCAAAAAAAGAATGGTGAAGTACCGATATGCATATATTAACTTTTTTTCCTTTCTCTTTTTTTTCAGCATTTCATATTTGTCCTTCAATTTTTTGCACTACCATCTTTAGATCATTAGTTTGAAGTCTACATTAAACTCCGTTTTTGTTTCCGTTATTTTTCCCACGATATAATAATTCAATTTGCTCGAAAATTTTGACATTGAATTGGTGTTGTTTATTGTTATTGCTATTGTTGTTGTTGTTGCCGGTATTTGATCGTCAACAAAATTACAACTTTAATAAGGGAATAGAGGATTCTTTCCAACAATGATGAAAAAGTTCCTTTTTGCATTTTTTTTTTTCATTTGAAACTTTACGCCAAGTATGAAACTTTTATTGTACTAAATGCATCCAGAAAAATGACTCACGTTTGATTTAAATTCATCTAAAAATTATTGTAGCATAATAATTATAATTCGTTTATTTGTTGCACAAAAAAAAAAAAGGAAACAGTTAAGTGTTGTGAATTTTATTTAGGATTTAAATTCTAAATTTTCAAATTCCAGCATATAAATTTCGCGTTTTTTTTTTTTTTTGAACGAATTTTAATAATCGCTCTAAATTATTCCCCTTCCTCTGCAAAGATTTGACAATTTGTCACAGTTTCGACATGAAAAATGAATTTTTAGTCGAAGTATTGTTAATTGAAAAGTACAAATGTCAGCTGTATTTTTTTCATTACAAAAATATTTTCCTAAAATTTACAAAACATTTTAAATTATAGTAAATTTGAAATTTTAACCTAAATCTTATGCTGTTTTCCATTTCTTAATCTTTAGCAAAATTAAAATGATTATGATATGTTAATTACTATAATTTCTTCGCCAGTGATTAAATTTTTATCTCAGTTATCCTTAGGCAGTCTTAATTCTCCTACCACAATAATTCTGAGTAACCTTATAATTCGAATCATTCTTCTGAATGAGCAATTCATTCTTTATCAGTTTTATATCACTTTCATTCTCTCATCGTTTTATTTTGTATTTTATAAGACTAAAAATATTAGAAAAAGATAGACAAGGAAAAAGGAAAAAAGAAATTATCAGTGAGAAAAATGAGTGGTAAAAAATTCGAAAATGATGAGAAAAGAGAAACCCTCTCCATTTTTATAGTTCAAATGAAGAATAGTTTAAAGTGAACTTTATTTCTCCCTTTATTCTTTTTACAGTTTTTCCTCATTTCATTAGAAATATTGCCAATTTTTAATTTTGAAGTTGCCATGTAAAAAAAATTGACAGTTGGAATTCAATATGTTGATGAAATTTTTGCCTTAGGTCTTTCGGGTAGTCAGCAAATTTTAGATTATATCTCTAATTGTTGTAAGTTATCTTGCGCTCCTTTTATTTATTTACTTATTTTTTTTGATAGTGATAAGTATATTGATAAGTGCACTGATAGATGATTGATAGATGTAAATGGAAATTTTGCTAAACTGATGTCTTTTTGAAATTATCGATTAAATTTCCGAATTTTTTTTTATCGACATTGGGTTTCAATTACAATTTTTGATCAAAAAATTACGTTCAATTTTGATCAAAAATAAAAAAAAAAAAAAAAAGAAAAGAAAGTTTACCGATAATGTTGACTAATGGAATTAAAAATCCTAAATGGCAAAGACTTATCTAAAATTGGGAAATTTTGGAATAATTACGCCTAATATTGCGCTAAATGAATAGGCAATTTTGATCATATGGTATGAGGCATAAAAAGTTTATTCATTTCTCATTTTCATACGCTGAACAGATATGTTCCAAAATATGAAAGAACTTGTTTTCATATCAATCAGTTTGGGAAAGGTCGTCGACTAAAGGATTGGTAAATGATCCATCATGAGTAAAATGTAGGAGGATATTTTCACGTTAAATGAGGTTAAATCTAAGGAATTGAAAATTATTGCCATCAGTTTAATTGTAATTTGAAAAGAAAGAAAGGAATGGAAATGAGGCATTTTATAATTTTGTCTTGTAATAGGAGGTTGCCGATAATTGATCATCAATTTGGCATATATTTGAATGAATAAATTTCCGTTGCAAATTTGAAATGTGTTAGAGATAATTTGGAATAAGTCGGTAATTATAAATGATACATTATGGATTAGCTGGATAAATGGAGCAATATAATGCGCTAAAAGTATAATTTTTGTATCGACCAATTTTAATTTTCGCATCAAATTTATTAGTCTCCAAAAGTGAAATTTATTCTTTTTCTTTTTTTATTTTTTCCAATCATTTCAAAACTTAATCATTATTCTGTTTACATTGTAAATATGGCGAATTCATTTTTGTCATTCTTAATATGGTTTTTCTCTTTTTTTTTTTTTTTTTAAATATCCATAATACATTGTTGGCACAATGTGATACTTATGTTCACATCTGTCTAATATAAACTACAAATCGTTCATTGTCAAAAAAAGCACCAATTCTTGAAACGGATTATAAAAGAAAAAGGTTTGTCCTTTCGAAGAAAAGAATTGTTAAATATATAAATTTATTCAAAATCATTTAAGATTAGATGAATTAAAGTCTTGAGTAGTATCGGAATTAGCACTAATGATGGTGAAAATAATATTGATAATGATGGTAGCAACAATTTTAATGATGATAATAGTAAGAGTATTGATGATGGTAGGGATAAAGCATTGCCATAATGATAGTGGTGGTAACAGTACTGATGATAATGACGGTGATAATAGTAATAAGAGTATTAATGATGATGACAACAGTACTGCTGCTGATTGTGATGGTAATGATGAGAGTAACAGCATTGATAATGATGATGATGACAATAATATAGATGATAGTTATAACAGTATAAATGAGGATGACAGTAACAATATCGATGTTACTAGTGATGATGATAATGACCCGATGCTAACCTCGAAGGTTGCTGTAGCAACAGTGCCGATGCGACACACTATCTATATGTGTTCGTTTACCTTTGTATTGACTAACGTCTTATTTCGATCTAAGCATTCATTTTTCCCAATCTCTCGAATTCTTCCGTTCCTGGTCCAAGAGGTCACTGAGCTATTATCACCTCAATTTTCTCTCTCTCTCTCTTCCTCTATATCTGCATTGTACCGTGAAATGTTCATTTTTCTCCTCTTACCACTACCACTACTACTTCTACTCCGCCTACTGCCACTACCTTTACCTAAATTTGAGCAATAACAGTAATAACAACAATAATACTAGTATTAGTAATGTCTTTTTTTACAATTAACTTTCTTAACATTTGTTGAAAGTTTTCATCAAATTAATTTATTCATTAATTTTTTCCTTTTAATTTTTTTATTTGCTTACTGATATTTGCATATTCGAAATTTATACGAATACAATATTGCTTACTCTTTTCTTATTCTTGACAAACTTTTAATCTAACTGATTCCATTTTATTCTATTATTAATGATCAATAAGTAACGGTGCGATTTATTTGTTATATAAATTTTTATCCCACAAAATTGTTTATTGCAATTTTTTTCTCTTTGCTTTATTGACATTATTGTTTATTGTTCTTTTGTTTTGTTTTTCTTATATTTTTGCCAAGTTGTTAATATATTTATCAGTGTTAATGCAGAAGAAGATTTCTGATAACGTTAATGAACATATTCGTAAACTTAATTAAACTTAGAATATACCTGGTGTTAGCAGATTCATGCATAAGCATGCATTGTAAAGCATTAATAGGTTTATTAAATATTCATATTATACATTCCGGATATATTATGATATTCTGATTTGAATATGCTCATTTTAAATTTTTTACCATTTCTCATCCTGTTTTGATATTCTGGATAATTCTTTTTCATTGAAAGGAATCTAAAGTTTTATTATTCTTCGTATAATTATTGTTGGTGGTATATTATCTTATTTCTTCGTGACATCATTACATTTGGTCTTTAATTATGATAATTTTAAATTCCTCATCAAGATATGGATAATTCAGACATTTGCAAGAGGTAATTGTGAGGAGTACGGATTGAATGGAATTTCAAAAATGCCGAATAATTGGTTTTACTAAACGATAAATATTCGTATTTCCTCTCTCCCTTTTCCCATAATAAAATTGAACTCCCTTCAATTTGAATAATACAAATTTTTGCATCCATTAGTAAATGAAATTAAATCCCGATGAATGCTGCGGATATTGTGTCTTTTTTTTTAAATTAACGTCCTTTTTTTTTTTCGGATAAAATTGCGGACTAAAATAAGAAGTTTAGAAAATCTCTTAAACAAGAAAAAAGAGGAATGAAAAAATTGTGGTTTAAAACCTGATCCCAGCATTAATTTTTTTTTAAATTTGTTCCACATTTGAATAACATGAATTTTTAAAATTACATTTCTTTCTTTTTTTTTTTTCTGAAAATACCTGAATTTTGGGATCGGTCAATTTTTAAATTTGTATCTGTTTTCAAATTCGAAGTTTTAATAGACAAATATTTCGCATTTTAATCCATTTTTGGATTTAAGAATTTGTTCTCAGATGTAACTATCCTTTTAAGGAATAATAATTTCATTATTTGAAGAAATGAAGAAATAAGGCTGAAATTAAACCGTAAAACTGAAAAAACTTTTTTTTTTCCTGAAAGGATTCATAAAAAAGTGTTAGTAGTGTAATATTTCAATGTATTTCAAAATATAATGCTGATGGTCTGATAATGGGACGTTTTCCGTTATTGGACGTTTTTATTTCTTTTCTCGTTGCAAATATTTATTTATCAATAGATGTTGATGATTTCCAGATATGACGGATACGACGTCATTTTACGACATTGGCGGGTACCGTGAAAATGTTCGACGTTATAAAGATGGTATTGAACAGCTCACTGATATCCAAACAATGATTAAGGTTCCTTTTTTCCCTTCTTCCTTTCTTTTGCATTTGTCGTTAAATTTCTTGTTTTGATATTTCCGTTCATGTCCATTTAACGTAATTAAATAATGTAGTTATTAGGGTTCCTTTTTTGCTTTCCAACCAATTCATTTGGTTATTTTATTTTTATTTTTCATGAAGAGATTTTCATTTTTATTTATTTCCTTCTTCACGTGTTCTTTAGAATATTCATAGGCAGTTCAAGTTTCTTAATTAAGTTTATGTGTGATTATCCCATTTTTACCTTTTCTGTCATTCAATCCGCTGTGTAATTTTTGTGTTAAAAGATATGTTAAAGCGAAAAAAGTCAGACAATGAGAGAATGGAAAAAATAGGACAATCATATTTACATTATCGCCTTAAAAGTTTGCTGTAAATTTAAAACAAGCATTGGCTGTGAACAAGGGAATGTAAAAAGACATTTCCTTTACTTCTTCATGTATCTCTTACTGCAAGTTCCAACTTAATAGGTCGATAATATCATTTGTTTGTATTCTCAATTCTATTAAAGTTCATATATAGCTTATAGATCAGTGTCTTTCACAATTAGTTCTTTCTTTTAAGTAGAATATTAAGATGCACTAAGGTATTTTCAAATGTCAGTATCCAAAGTTGAAATATAAATGTCGTTTAAAAAATGTGTAATTATAATTATAGTTCGAAAAGAATAAGTATCCTTTCCTGTAATCTTATTTTAGTAGATTTTCATTGGTTTCAATCATTTTTATCTATGTAAACAGGTATTTGTTTCAGGAAAGAATGGATATTGAAACAAATTATAACAAGTGCTTGCAAATTTATTACGACAAGTGGTCCGATCATGTTGATGGATTAGCAAAGTCCGCGATACAGGTAGTCTGGAAAGATGTTCTAGAAGAAAGTTTGGAATTACAACGACTGCATGCAAATGTTCGAGATCGGATATGTGACGAGGTTAGTTATTGCTAAGCTTGTTAGGGAAGTGCAATGCGTAATATTGTTGCGGATTAGTTTGCGGCATGACCACAATTTCTCGCAGACAAGAAGGTTCACTTAAGTCAATGGAGTTTGTTAGATTAAAACCCAGGTGCATATTTTTTTAAGCATTAAAGAAGATTTTCATGATTTCATGAACTTTTTTGCATGTTGTCAATTACAAAACTTTGCTGCGTTCAAATTGAGCATCATTTTATTACTTTTTTTTCTTTTTTGGAGCTCACTGCATCGAAAGTACCAACAATTATGATCGACAGATGGTTAAACTTCTATTTGACGGTGTCATTTTGGTCTTCTCCTAAAGAAACAGGCCATATTATATCCAGCATGGAATTGTTGTTCCATGTCAAGCGATGTATTTAAACATCGAATGATCCAATAAATCTGGCTATCACGGTGAATATTCTTTTCATTTCAGATCCTGAAGACAGTTACGCTTTATCTAAAAGAAAATCATCATCCATCGGCATTTCGGGCATCGAAAGAAACGCGTGAAGTTGAAGACGATTTTGAAAGGGCACAGCGATCCTGGCGGCGACAATTCGAAAAAGTTGAAAAAGCTAAGAAAGCATATCATGGAGCAGCAAGATTAGAACGATCCGCCCAAATACAGGTGAGAATTGAATTCTTCCGCTCATTTTATATTTTGAAAGAAGGCCAAACATAGCTTTGAAATGGAAGATGCGAACGTTTATGTCTCCTTTTTTCAATTCAAAGATTATGATTTTATATATTTTTGAGATTTTTTTTTTCCAAACAATTCATGTAAATAAGTTCAGATGAAAAATGCATATGGTGATGCAGCACTCTCGCCGGATATGCAGTCGAGATATCATGATCGTTACCAAAAATGTCAAGATGAGCTGATGAAATCCGAAAAAGTTTATCGTTCTGCATTGGATGATTTGTATCTCTTGAAGAAGAACTATGTGTCACATATGAATGATGTAAGTTATACACATGCATGCACTGTGCAAATGCTCATTATTTCTTTTTCTCTTTTCGTATTTCCTTCCTATATATGTTTTTTTCCTTTCCAGAAATGTTAATTATGGTCGGTATTTTCCAAACTAACTTGCAATCTTTTGCAAAATTTCCTCAAGATAGAATAGAAATCGTTTTACTATCAAAATATCAATTACTTCTTTTCAGGTTTTCGAAGCATGCCAGCTGAAGGAATTGAAACGTTTGAAATTTACTTTCGAAATGCTTTCCAATTTGCAAAAAGTCTGTTCCGATTTAGCATCTGCTACGAAGTAATGATTTATTGGATATATTAACTGCGAAGTCAAAGTGTTAAATAATTAATTGAGCATCACTTTGTGATGTTATATCAGCATTGATTACAATTTTCTAAATTAATCAAAGTTTTAATATCTCATCAGTATTTCTTTCCTAATATATGTTAATAATTGATTATCAACTTATTAAATGTGAATATAAGATTCTGTACCGCTACTGTAAAATGAGTTAAATATGGACATATCGTCATACTTATAGGTTGAATCACTTACATCGTAATTTGGAAAAGAAGCTTACCACGGATAATACTCGTTTCAATAATGATTTGGAAAATTGGTCCAAAAAATATGGCCCTGAATGTGAGACCAAATGGCCAGCATTTGAAGTGAGTTTACAATAGAACGAATAGCTGTACACAAAATATATTTATTTCTTGATAGTGGCATTGATCTTTTTTCCATTTAACTGCTGTTTACATCCTGAATGATTCTAGCCATTCATACCGTCGTTAAATTCTATCACATCCCGGAAAAAAAAGAAGGATGGCGAAGTTGTTCTTATGAAACAAACTTTCAAAGATGACGATGGTCAGAACAATTATTCGACTAAAAGTTCAATTTCGCAAAATACTCAATTAACGACGTCTAATACACCTATTAAAGCATCTGTAAGCGTTATTATGACAATTGATACATATCGTTTTAAAACTGAGACTTGGAAATTGATGATTTTGTCATGGTTTATTATTTGCAATAAGGAATAGAAGAAAGAAGTGAAATGGCATTTTTCAACATTTTCCTGAAATTTGGGCTTTTTTTCTTTAAGTTTATTTGGGAACTTTAATTCCTTAAATTTAAGATTCCTGTTGTTGCGGAAACCGTTGTGGACCGTGCTAATGGAACATTATCGAAAAATAAAACAACTATTACGCAAAACTGTAAGGAACCCACTTCATCAGTCTCGACATATTCTCATAATGATCAGTCCTCATTGGTTATTCCTGATAGGGATAATGCGAGCAGCAATCCCGGTGAATCCTCGCCTACCGAGGATGTTAAGCATCCTTATACAGCAAAAGTGCTTCATGATTATGATGCTCAAGACGATGATGAATTATCTCTTACGAAAGGTATTTCAAAACTTACATCCATTAACAGCGAATTAATAACGATGAAATGATTTTTCATTGTTTTTGGATTTTTGTGTGCTTTTTAAATCATTTCTCAGAATAACTTCGTTTCTTTTTTTTTCTTTTTTTTTCTGCCAACTTTTGAAAAGAAGCTTAGTCATCCTTTTGAACATAAGTGTAAGTTTTCATAATTCGTCATCTTGTTTTCATTCATTTCTTCCTCTTTATTTCCATTAAACTGCATTAGTATATGTTTTTTTTTTTTTTTTTTTTTTTTTTTTTTTTGAGAACAATGAAATACTTTCAACTATTTGCCCAAGTAATTGCTCGTCATCATGCTGTGTTTTTCCAAGTAATTAATATTTGTCCATCTTGTATTTTTTTTTTTTGAGGCTTTTATTTGCTCTAAAAATAATTTTCTCGACATTTAGCTTTTCGTCTTTATTTTTAGGCGAAAAAATCATCGTGATTAGTGGCCCGGACCACTTAAACTGGAGTTTGGGGATGAAGAATGAGCGAACCGGTTTCTTCCCAGCTTCATTCGTGGAAAAGTTATAGTGATGAACAGGGGACAATATTATATCTTTTATTGCCATTTTAGATAATTAGTGGTAATAGTCATTGTGATTTTTGAATCTCATCATAATTTTAAATTCTGATTTTTTTCATGACCTATTCTATACTGACAATAAGTATAAGAGGTAATAAAATATGCTGATATTTTTTGGATAATCTCTTTGAATATCTGTTTGTGAATGGATACATATTTGTTTTTGTAAATATTGGCTAGTTTATTATTCCTAACTTGTCTTGCTCCAGTTATATATCTATTTTTTTATACCTGAAAGTATTTCGGCGTCTTCATTACTTTCAGTCAGTGTTTCATTATTGTTTAGTTTCAGTTTATTGAATATTAATTATTAAGGGAAAGAAATTTCGAAATTCACTTCTGTGGTGAATGGAACAACGTATCTAGTGAGATTCAAGTGATCAAATATAATAGTTGCTTTACTGGTTCAATGATATTTAGAATGAAATTCGAGCCTAAAATTTCGATTTCCAATCCAATACAATAAACTTATATATGCTAATTATTGTAATCCTCTACCTTCAGCATACCGTTGAATTCTCTCTATTTAATGTTTCCTGAAATTGAGTTCTTCACTTGAGCTGCTAATTCACTTTTTATTCATGGAATGATATAGCTATGATATTGTTGATGATTTATATGAAATTAATCCTAAGCGACAAGTTATACCTAATCAGGTCAAAATATTGCCAAACTTATGCCACCTAATTGTTTTTGGCTTATTATATCCCAAGTGGTAACTTATCAGTTAGCAAAAAATCGTGATTGTGTCCAGCATTAACGATGATAATGGCGATATAAGTGAAGAATCATGATTCGCACTATTGTATTTTCCTCTAGTCGTCGTAATTATTTCTGTTCACAATTAAATTATTTTATATGAAGTCAGTCGTCTTGATAATCAAATGCTAATTTCCTTAATAATACCGTTTTAGGCAATTCATTATTCCTTCCTGAAATTCTAATGCTACGTTTGATGGCCTTATGCTTTAACAAATATTCATAATTTTTTTTCTCTTTTTTTTTAAAAATAAGTTCATTTTCTGTAAAATGAAGCAATTCCAATCGCATTCGAATCTTGTATTTTTCACATATAGAAGGGAATGTCTAATAAATAAAATCTCCCAAATGCTAAATCGGTTTCCCATGAAATATACAAAATAGTTAAATAGTGAAAAATAATGAAGAAATAATACTGTCTCTGCACAAAATAAATCGCTTTTTGATGATATGTAAGGGAGAAGAATATACGAGCTATTTCTAGCGAATCTATCAATAAAAAATTGTCGGTGCATTTTTTTTTTCTTCCCAAATAAATTAACTATTTGATGAAACAAAATATTGGCTCTAACAGTTAGTGATTACTTTTACAAAAGAACGCTAATTGTTACTAATTACTATTGATTGTTTTAATGAAATTTATTTGCTTATACAAGTATATGAAAATTTAATTAATTGAAATGGAAAGATTTCTTCTCGATGATTACTTGTCACCTGAAGAGTTTTTACATCATCTTTTACTGATTCTTTTAATTGAAAAATTCATGAATATCCGCGCATTCCACAAGTTTTCTTTGCCTTTTTTCTCAAAATTAAAAATTCAGGCGAAAACTTAGTTTAATATCTTATTTTCTTAACACAATACTATAGCATAGTATGCTGAATTAATAATTTCCTGTTGCTATCGAAAATATATGATTAGTGCCATAATTCACAAAACTGAATAAAATTCATGCAAATTTAAATTATCAATGGATAAAGAGCCAAATATCGTTAATAAGACAAATTTACAATGGAGTTATCAATTATCGTTGATTAATTATATGAATTAATGAATGACTGTTGTGTAACGCATTTTGTAATTGCTGAAAATAACAATGAAAATAATAGTAACTGTTATATTAAGAATACATTTTATATTTTTGTATTGTCGTTGTCATCGTCGTCATTTTCGTCTTATTTTCTAATTACATTATATTATGACGAAGTCTCAACAACTATTCTATCATAAATTTCAACTTCCCTTGTCCATGCTACTTTCTTGACCAATAATTTTATTTGATATATTATCCATCATCCCGTCAGATATGTTCATTCATTCATCAAATATTTCTCTCTCTCCCTTTTTTCTATTAGCAATAAAGTTGTTTTGAAAAAAAGTCTCGAAGTTTTTTTAAAATAATTCTACTATAGTGTGGAAAAATCTATGTTGCATATTACATGAATAAAAATACGCATAGCAGAAATTTCTGGCATATCAACCCGCTGTTGCGGAGAGTCATAGATGATGATAGTGAATGGTTAAAAGGATAGTGTAAAAAGAGGATGATGAAGAGATGGATTGATTCGGTATAATGGGCTAGACGGAAGGTTGTTAGTTTGTTATTTAACTTTGACGTATTTTAATTCCGTTTCGAATAGAGAGTGGAAGATGCTGCTAATGTGGGTGGCACCTGTTTGTTTCTAAATGGTTTTTCCTTTTTTTATTTCAAAAATATTTATTCGCCATTCGCTTCAATCCATCTCGAATTTCGATCCTTCTTTCATTTCTTATTTATTGTACCTGTATTATTTATATGTATATGTGGGATATTCTTACTCAACATGAAATTGAAATTTAATTGAAATCTCTTCTTTTTCTCTTTGTCAGCTTGTTCTGTTTCCTTTTTTTTTTTCAATCTTTTGTGTAACTTGTTATGTAAGAGCTTAAGCAAATCGATTCATTCTATTTCATTTTCCTATTTTCTTAAAAGCTCCTCCATAATATATATA
>JAOVVO010001271.1:0-11957 GCA_028564675.1 Onchocerca lupi | reverse complement strand
AAACGTTGAAAAAAAAAAAAAAAAAAAAAAAAACAAAAACATGTTGATAACATCAACAGTTAATATTTATTATGTCATTCGTTAGAAAATGATATAAAAACAATGCAACGAAAATCATTGAAAATTTGATTCATCAAGAAAATTGTTAAAAATATTTTCTCTCTTTTTATTTTTTGTACTAAATAATGATTTGATAAATGAGAAATAATCGGAAACAAAAAAAAAAAAAAGTTTGTGAAATAATTCCTTTCGGATTAAAGCAGTAGTATGCATTATGATCTTAAAAAAAAAAAAAAAGTGATATAATAATTTTTGTTTTTTTTTGACATAACATTCCTTTAATAAATAAAAAGTATCAATGATAACGAGCATCTTCCTACTGATTAAATAAATATTTTTGTCGAAATAAAATGAATTTCAATTAAATAATAAAAAAAAAGAAAAAATTTGACAGGAGAGAGATGGAGAAGAGACGTAGATTATAACAAATACTACGATTTTATTATTCAAATTAAAGGATTTCAAAAAAAAAAAAAAAAAACAGGGACTAAAGTTCAATTTTTTAAAAAGTTTTTGTAGCTTGTTTTTCAAATTTATTTACCAAAAAAATTGTCAAAAGTGCATTTCATTTTTTTCCTGTTTTCCTTTTTTTTTTTTTTTCTTTTTTTCCTTAAATAACTATAAATAAAAGATGTTGGATGATATGAACAAGAAAATTCAAAAAACAACTTTTACAGTCCGATCGGAAAAATATTTAAACAAAACATTTTTGTCTTTCATCATTTTTAAATAAATTGATGTTATTTATCCAATAAAATTGTTATTGTTTTTTGATCATTTTGTAGCAAAAACAATTTCCCTACCAATTAAATTCATTCGAAATCTTTGTCATAAAATATTTTTATCCAAATTTTAAATTTTTTACCAATTTTAACCATTTGATTTAGTTTCCCTTTTTTTTTTTTCAAATTCATTTCGTTTTTTTTTTTCAACTTTTCAAAAAATCCATTTCTAGTTTGTTGAACCTTTTTTCTTTTCCCACAAAATTTTGCATAAATTTAAGATTTCATATTGATTTCTAAGAATCCCTTTCATAAAATTTATACCATCTTTAAAAGGAAGAAAAATTTAATTAATTTATAGGTACAGGCCAATCTTTCATTTCTTTTTTCTCAAATATTTTGAAAATATATAAGGAAATATTGTTATTCAAATTTCAACTTTTGCTATATTTTAAAAATTTCCCGCTTTTTTTGCAAATTTCTTGCGTAAATTTTTTTCATAATTTTTTGCTGCTTATCTCATTTGGCCTGTCTTTTATAATATGACAAATTTTAATTCTTGGAAGATATTAAACTCAAAAAAAAAAAAAAAAAAAATTCAAAATTGATAATTTTCGACATCATGATATTTTTCTTCATTGAAATATTGAAAAATTCTTAATCCATTCAAAAAAAAAGTACATTGTTATAATTGATGATTTACAAAAATTTTTATATAAAATTATATTAAAATTAGCATCAAAATTAATTTATTTCATATGTTTTTCTTTCGGCAAAACTTTATTGCGAATTTTTATTTGCTTTAAACGTTTATAAAAAATTGAGCAAACTTTTTTTTTTGTTAATTGCAGAATGGAACTTAAAAAATAATATTCAAATATTATGTAATTTAAATAATGCTCAATGCTAGTAAAAGCAAGAAATTGTACTGCTCAAATTTATGGCTTAATCGAATCAATTGATCAGTTGATATTGATTAGAAAACTGTTATTGCTCAAATTTTTGATCTAATGAAACCGATCAATACAATCAATTTATCAATTAATAATGGTTGATTAAATTTATGGCCATAATAAGTTTTCAAAATTAAATGAAAGAATAGTTTAAAAAAAGTTCAATTTTCATCAAAATGCTATTAGAACTGAGTGGATGAAAAGATTATTCAAACAAAAGTCTCAAGGTTATTCAATTTCATTTCTTGTTTGACTACGAAAACTATAATAAATTTCAAAATTTTAGTCCGATAAAATAAAATTTTGGAAAAATTATTGGTTTTGAGCTTATCATAATAGGAAAAATTGCAGTCATCATATATAATATCCATCATTTTAATTCTTTTTTTTTGTCATTGTGATCTTAATCAAATGATAAATGTTTCTTTTATCTTCAATGATAATATAAAGATTTGGCTAATCAATAATTGATTCATGATCAACAATCGATTGATTGAGCAATATTTGATCCCTAGCCTTATATAACATAAAATTTGTGATGATCGAAATTGCTTTGTTAATTATTTTTGAAATTTTCGGATATATTGCAAGAAAAAAAAACTATTCAAATCGAATTTTTTAAAATGAATTGAAAAAAAAAAAATGTAAAATAGCAATGAAATAAGTAAGCAAAAATTGATTTAAAAAAAAAAAAAAAAAAATCAATGAAATGACGTCAAATGATGAAAGAATGGAAAATATTTACGTAAGCAGTAAATCATTGATCATTTCATCGATGAGAAAAATTATATAAATTGAAAACGATGCGATTTAGCATTTCTCGAGAAATTTTACGAAACGATTTGTCGCATTTTTTTGCAAATTTAAAACTTTTATGCATTCCTTCACATTTCGTCTCTTTGTTATTATTATTTTAGCTTATCAGAATCAATTTGCGGAATTTTCTTGATAAGGTTTTGACGAATTATTGCGAAAAAAAGAAAGCGTAAATGCTATCATTGAATGCATTCGAAGCTAATTACATAAATAAATAATTTAAATTTCATAAATTTAGATATCACAAAAAGATAAATAAAGAAAAACATTATATTTCATTGAAATTATAGAAATGATCGAATAATTCTTCAAATTAAGTTTTTGTAATGAAAATCATTTTGATAAGTAAAATTTCTTCCAATTACTCTTTTAATTTCTTTTTTTTCAGAAATTTTAAATTTAATTAAAAAAATTAGAGCATAATTTTTAATAAGACTATTTTACTATATTTGATAATATTCATCCACATGTATTATTTGATGTTTTGAAGAAAAATTTTGAAACAGAATTTTTTTTTTTCACACTTTGTATATACACTGTAAATTGCATTAAAACTTTCGTGTATTCTTTTAAAAAAAAATTTTTTAAAATATAATTTTTCCTTTTTTCCTGTCTAATTGCAACTATTGCTCAATACATTAAGTTTCATTAATTCAAATTTCTTGAAATATGCTATTTAAATTTAATTCTTAAATTTGAAATACTTTATTTGTCCATTTTTTCGATATTAAATGAAAATTTTTATTTGTTTTTCATTCGATTTTGTGGAGTGTGAAAGAAAGAGAATTAACTTCCAAGGATTTACTTTTTAAGCATGATTAAATGAAAATATTTATTTCTTTTTGGGGGGCGAATATAATAATTTACTGGAATTTTTAATTGTTTGACTTCTTCCATTCAATTAAATTGCTTCAAATAAATATAAAATTTATATTCGATTTATTGTTAAATTCGTTTGTTTTTCTGTTTTTTTTTTTCTGAATTTCTTTTGGTAATTCATAATTTATTTGATCATTTTAATTAAAAATAAAAATTTTCATTCATTTTCTTATTTTTATATTTTTATTTCGTAGCATCTATCGTTTACAATAGAATTTATTTGAATTAAGCAACAAAATTAAACATTTTACATAAATTTCATGAATTTTTAGGATGAATTACTATAATAAAATTATTTCGAAACAGTTTAACACAATCTGGCAACAAAAAACTGAATCGATTGTCAAAATCGATGATCAAACATTGTATGACAGAAATGCAGGTAATATCATATGCCTTTTTTTTTTCATGTTTAATTTTAAAATTTTTAAAATTTTCGAAAATTTAGACTCGCATTTGAATAATTGTTTCAAATTTTATTTTTCAAAATTGCTTCCAAAGTTTTCGCCAATGTTTAACTGATTTAATTCCATAATTTGAAATTGAAAAATTGCTTATCAGCAATTTATCAATGCTTTTAGCTTATTAATAAGCTTTTAATTGTAAGACATCTCATTTTACTTAATTTTTCTTCATATCTCGTTTTTGCTTATGATGCCTTTTTTTTTTTTTTTTAAATTAACATAAATAAAGATAATCAATAATTATAGAAATGAAATTTTATAAATTATTAAATGAGACCAAAGCTTATTTGTTATTTTTTCAAAAATTTTTGTTATCATAATTATTTTTATTCGCTATTTTTAATTTTTTTTTTTTTTTGCAGAATACAATAAATTGTCGCCAGAAAAATCATTAAAGTTAAGAAAATTGAGTCAACAATTACCCGATTATTCATATATTAATATGTTTGGAAGTATTAACTTACCTTAAAAGTATTTTCCAATAAACTGGAAATACTATAAATTGTAAATAATTGCATTATAGATTTTAATATTATCGATTAAATAATTTTTTTTTTTCATTGTTTTGTTCTGTCTTTTGAAAATGATAGCTCTGTGTTGTAAATAATCATTTTAATCATTTTTGTAAATCTATAATATTACCTCATTTAATTAGAATGAAAATTGTATTTTGTTAACTTACTGTCACTTCTGATATATATATATGAAAAATTTTTATACAAATCCAATCAATAATTAGGATCATGTATACAGTTCAGAATAGACAAGAATCATTCAGAGGATTATTATTATCACCAAAAAAAAAAAAAAAAAAAAAAAAAAAAAAAAAAAAAAAACGATGAAGTACTACTTCTAACCAAAGATTGAAATTATATGCCAAAAAATTATGATCCATGCAGAATGTCATTATTTATTGGAACAAAACTATAACTTATATATGGCTTGACTAGAAATTTGTGATCAGGTGATCATCTTGTAAATTTGGCAATATTTTTCTACGACTGAGAGAAAATCTATTTTTGCAAAAATTCATTGTCAAGAAAGAAAAAAAAAAATGTTTTGCTCTACGTATTTTCAGAATGCTATGACAATTGATCAGTAGATTTTCTAAGATTTGTTGTGGAAATTCTCAAACGCAACAAATTTCCAAGGCTTTCAATTACTGTTTGCTCCCAATAACAATTAGTAAGTGGAAAATTTTTATACTAAACAGCTCCACTGACTAAACCTGATGTTCTTATTTATGCAACTAAATTGAAAGTCCATTTTCGATACAAACCTAAACGTTTTACTACATTCTTGACTTTTCCACTAATGAAATTTACTCAGTTCTTAATATAAAACAATATTTGTGAGAGGCAAGAGGTTAGAATTAATGGTATGAGACAGTGACGCTCTCTAGGTGTTTATTCACATCTTAAAATAAAATGCACATTATAGATCAACAAGAAAAAAATCAAGAAAGGAATACAATACGCTACAATCTTAATTGAATACCAAATACTTTGGAATTTTCTTTATTGTTTTTGAAAGTAAATAAATCACACACAAGAAAATGACTAAAAAAACAATAAGAAATGTTCATAAAGAATAAAAATCATGAATAACGATATCAAAAAACGGAAAAAAAGAGTTTTCATGTGGATGACCGAGTTTTCGCAACATTTTCTGAAGTAGTTTGCTTTGTTTCTGAGTTCACATCATTAACATCCTTTACAGCTGAGTGATTTTCTTCTGTAACATGCTTCGGATCAACGATTTTGAAAAGTCCATTAGCCTGAACTCGTACATCTTGGAATGATCGTCCATCTTCATCTGTTCGCAACCTACTCCGGAGCTGACCGCTCACATATATTTGTATTCCTGAAACATGGCCGGAAGAAATTAAATCATCAATGGCTGATAAAGAAGTTAAGTCATCAATGATCTAGTAGTTCAGAATTATTTTTAAACAATGAAGAAATGATCAAAATATGTAATTCTTTTACAAAATAGTTCATACGTAAAATTAGTATACCTTCGCGTATGTGATCCTTGATATAATCGACTATATTATTAGGCGCAAAAACATCGACAAAGGAAATGAATCGTCCCGAGCCTCGACGATCAACTTCAACAAAATTTTTTATAAACTTTTTCTTTTTTTTGATATTTTATTAGTAAATTCAATGTAAAGAATTCTTTATTCCTTACTTCTTTTATTGGATTTTGCATATTTTCAATTTTCTAAAAATCAATTTAATTTCTTAAGAAAAATCAATATCTTACCACTTGTTGTTGACAGCTTTACGATGGCATACTGTCGACCAGTTGGCATCGTATACACTCTCGGTGGTCCTCGAACAACACCAGTTACCTCGATATGATTCTCACTGCAAAAACATGCAATGTGAAAAGGAATAACTAAGAAAAAGAGATGTTAAATCTTAAAAATAATGAAAAAAAAGAAAATTTTCGATTTCTTAT
Source organism: Onchocerca lupi (assembly GCA_028564675.1). Taxonomy (NCBI): domain Eukaryota; kingdom Metazoa; phylum Nematoda; class Chromadorea; order Rhabditida; family Onchocercidae; genus Onchocerca; species Onchocerca lupi. Next base: position 5,597 of record JAOVVO010001271.1, on the reverse strand, counting down.
ATCCTTTTTTTCACTCATAAGAGTATTCTATTATATCTAAAAAAAAAAAAAAAAAAAACAAATAGATAATTTACTCAAAATTATAACGTGTCCTGGAATCTACATCAGCTTCCGATTCTACAAAATCTTCAGCATCCGTAGGAAAATTTGCACCATCATCACTGATTTCTCCAACCATTTTCTGGCCTTGTGTAGCCAAATTTCTTTCAGCATACTAAAAAAAGAAAAAAAAAAAAGAATTTTGCTGAAATTGACAAATACGATTAGAGATATATAAATTTCACTAAAACTTTTAATCTAATCTCTGAAATTTCCATCTCAACATGGAATCAGAAGATATCGACTGCACTTAAGCTAATTATTGCATCATAATATTTACCTCATCAAGATTACGAAGAAATTACTCTCCGCATTACGATTATCTGTCGCATCAAAATTACTTATTACATTAGAATTACCTACTAAAATTGTCCTACTTATTGGAAAACAACAGAGCATACCTGTAGCAGTTGTGCTCGTTGTATAACAGGCCAGCGCTGCAATACTCGACCTAATAATTGGAGCATTTTCCTGTAATATTCATTAAATATTAGCGTGATGTAAATCTTATCTAATAACATTAGTTTTTACTTAAATTTTCAACAACTCATAACTTTTCAGAAAATTATCTGAATGATTCAGAAATAGCACGAGAAGATATCAGAGAAATATCAATGATACATTTAAGCATAGAATAATCTCTCACACACTTTTCTATTTATTATATCTACATATATAGTATTTATATCCATCTGTACAATACCTATACTAAATGCTTGTTAAAAGATAATATTCCATGTCAAGATACTGTTACGATAATCTTATACAAATGATATTGATTCTCTAACATCATACAATTTAAAAAATATATATATATATAAAACATTCTCAATATGAAATAATCATAACTTATTGTAAAGTCAATCTAGTATATATCAGAAGTTAAATTACAGAAACATTACATGCAACTTGAAAATAATGAAAAAGTCGATGAGTTACGAAAGATAATATAATATTAGCAACTAAAATAAAGATTGAGGATATAATTAAAAAGATCATTGCTTCCGATGAGTTAACAAAGATTGATGACCGAGAAGAGAGTTGCAGGGGAATAAAGAATCACTGCAAAACCAGAAAAAAAAAAATTCAAACTCCCTAAAATCTCGAATTCTTGTTTAGAGATGATCGAATATACCCGTAGTACAGCGAAACGGGATGCTCGCACGTAGTGATACAGACCACTGGCCTCCTAAGATCTCTCCTAAAATCTGAAATATGCGAATTAGCTTAAATTTTGTCTGGGCTGCTTTTAGTAGAGGGCCATATGAGGCTTTCTAGGCTCTCTAGGCTACATGAAGATAGTGGGTATTTGGGATGGATGTTGTTATATCACATTCGCAGGATTTCGGTATGATCTAGTGAAGCGACATAAATGAACTTGAGTTTGAAATTATAATGTCCGGGTGGTTAAATAGATATATGTATAATTTGCTTTGAAATTCCAGGGAGATTTCTCGGGGAAAATGTTCCGTGAAGTATTGTCAAGATATGCTTCAAGCATACCGGCAGCTCAACAGGTTCGTTTTTAGATAGAGCCTATCTTTCGTTTCCATTCTCTTCGTTATCTTAATCTTATTAATTCTTAATCTTCGTTATCTTAATAACTAGTGTAAGATATTATTCATTATCTTAATAACTTTGCTATCAAACTTTTTCCAAAACCTCCTTATATAGATTTAAGGAATGGAATAATCAAATATTTTAGAGAAATATCATTGATATATTATCATTTTCAGTAATAACCATAAGTTAATTTACAGGATCCGTACATAATTTATCTTTTTTAAAGCAAACTAGAAAATACTTCTTCAGGTTTCTAGACGATTGTTTGCGGCGCAAGCCAATTTGCAACAACCGACAGATACAAGTAGCCAAACCTCATCGGATGGACTTAATGAGCAGGTTAACTCGACGGTCAATCGTAGGAAGTAAGGCACTCTGTATAGTTCGAATAACATTGCTGCTCTATGGCATTACGATAGTCTCACCTAGCTTGTTAACATAGGATTTGTTGTTAAAATTTCGGCAGAATAAAAGAATCATGGATATCCATTTAATAAACTAATTAGTTAGTTAGTCATTGACTCTCAACGAATGAACTAGTTATGTAGTCATTTCTTTTGTCTGTAATTTAGCTATGTTGATGAATTAGCTGCTTTATTATTTAAATGCATAATTATTAAGCTTAAAAGTTACTTATTTAGCTATTTTCCTTGCCATTTTAACTATTTCGGCCACTCTTTGCCACTCTTTCATTTATTATCTATAAAAATTCAAATTATATAATAGATGTAATTTGTAGCATCAATCGAGTTTGTCTTAGCGGAACAGTAACAAGCAAACCATTTTATGGAACGACAAGAAATGGCGGCAAATTTGGTGTTATTCGAATTACCTCAAATTCATTTGGCGGTATTGTTTACTGTGCAACATTTTATCGGTTTCGCAGCGAGAAATCTTTATTAAAATTTAGAAATAAATTTTGTGAAGATTAGAGTGTTTTATTATTGAACTTTGATTGTAATGAAGGATTCACTGATGATTGCTTTCGTTATTGTCAGAATAAGGCAATCGATCCTTACTTGCACGTCATTATGGATTAATTGATAGTAATGAAGTTGCTGGAGCACTTGTTTGCTTAAGTAATGATGTTATCAGAAAAAAAAATTGATATTTAAGAAATCTGTTCTTCATTGTTAAGTTCTATGTTCGTTAAAAAACATTCAATATATTAGGTGTTTTATAGGCCAATATGATTTCCGAGTGCGAATAGGAACACGAACTTCGCTTGCATATTGCAGAGAAAATGTCGGTGAAGGTAAGCTTTAATACTAAAATCAAAATTATTAGGCAGTTCACTCTTGGAAGATGTAAAAATTCCATTTCTATGCTTTGCAAGATTTAGGTTCGCACTTGTTCGTTTTCGGTCGTTTGGCGACTTTTCCAAGAGCTGCAGCGGATGGAACACAAGGTTCAAGTGGAACTGTAATGGCATCCCGCATATCAGTGGAGAGCAGTTCTGCTACAGCTGCTATTAATGAAAATGAACAGTTTGAAGATATTGATTTATCAGCCGAAGAAGATTTAGAGCAAAGTGAAGCGAAAAAATGAATGTCTTGATTTTGTCATTATTCGTCTTGTCTGTGTTTTTTAATTGGGATTTTTTTTATGTATCATTTGATACGTATGTATTTGTAAGAAATATTTTTTCCAAATAAAATTAGAATAAAACATCTGTTTTGATTGTTGCGAGCAAGTTTTACAAACTATATTTTGAATTTGATCTTCAATCCTTTACATCCGATAAATTGAGTTCTAATGGATATATAATAAATAGTGACGAGTAATCAATAACTAACAACTGGTAAGATAATAATGATAATTAAATATGAGTGGATAGATTTGTAGTAATGGATGAAACACATTTAGCTTAACTTATAGCACTTAGTTTTATATTTGTTGATACTAATTTTTGAGTAAGGATATTGTTGTAAGAGTAATCTGTGTAACAGAAATAATGTAAATAGGAAATTATTGTTTAGTCTATAAAGTTTTTGTTATAATGACCATTTAACACGAAAGTTCGAAATTGAAATTTATTAGTAATAGCATTGGAAATTACACTACTGCTTGAAATGATTGATTTGCAGTAAGTTGTGTTATGTACTATAAATCTCTTAGATTTCGATTTTTTTTTTTCTTTGTCAAGGAGGGAAATAGTGCTGGGAAGGAGAGCAATAACTGCAGGTGCATGAGAAAGATATATTTGATAATCAATATATAAGCTGGAGATGTAAATGATTAACTAACAGATCAGCGAAATGTGTTGGTGATACTTCAGTTGAAACATAAAAACTGTTCGTTGCTGTCATCTCTTTACGTTTGAATGAATAATGCTGACAAATTATTAATGAATTATACAAATCTGTTGTTCGAAACGGCAGATAAATGTTTATTTTTGGGTTTTAATCATCCGGGAGTTTTATTATACATTGAGTGTTTAATAAAACTAGTACAGAAGTTGTGATTAACCTTTCCAGACCTTCGTTGCTCAACAAATTTGATCGCTTAGTTCAATGTCATCAAATCCATTTGACGACAATTATGTAAATCCGAGTATTTATAATGGTAAATTACAGATTAATTTCATCATATTTTCATATCAGATCTGTTGCTTTTTTTTTTCCATCCAAATTTGCTTCTTCAACTTTGATATTAGGGAATGGAAATTTTTGAAGTGTCGAGATTTTCCGTGTTCGATTTTAACCTTTTGGCCTATTCATCTCGTATTTTATGCCATAAGTATCTGAACAAAATTTTTCTATCTAAGAGAATGCTTTGCATTAATTCACAATATTAGGAGATATTTTTTATCTCTTCATTTTCAGTAAGCTGTGATTAATTAGTATCATTTATTTTTTTAATCCATTAACAAATTTTATTCATTTTTTATTGATGTCTTCTCTCTATGTAACATGTTTGAATTACTAATACATATTTATATAATAGCAGTTCTGAAAACATATGCTACAAATATTGTTATTAATTATGATATGAAATTATTTCATATATGGGAAAATTCTTTAATGTTATAACGCTTGTTAAATTCTAATTTCACATGATAAAGAAGTATTAACTGAAATTTACAAATGAATTTAAGAAAATAATTTATAATTTACAGTTATCTGGATTAAAATTTGTCTGCTTTTAGGACCAGTGAAAAGTTACACGACGATGAATTCTAACAATAGTGGCGGCAGCATCGAAGATGATGTTAATTTCTATGAACGGGAACTAGAACGTTACATGCAAGAATCATTAGATAGCACACAGCGATCAAGGAAGAATTTGGAACAAAGTGAACAAATGGGTATCGCAACTGCGCAGGTATTGATTCTCATTTTTTTGTTTCAAAAAGGATATGCGAATGAATTTTATATTGCATTTTATGTAAATGATTTGTTTAGGATTTATTAACTCAAAGGGAGAAGTTGGAACATACGGAAAAGAATCTTGATGAAATCGATAAAACAACAAAAATGACCCAGCGTAATTTGAATAGTTTAAAATCCGTCTTCGGTGGTTTCTTCAAAAATAAGTTTTCCCGCGTGCCAAAAGATGAACCATCTGTAAGATTTCGCTGCTTTTCAAATTTGTAATCGGCAATGGTAACCATAGGATAAAAATATCAAGACTACTAAATTAAAAGAAATAATACTAAATTCTTTTTAGTTTTTTTGTGCTGATTATTATTTATCATCAATTATAAACTGACGATTTTTGAGATTTAAAATTGGAATGAGGTGTTTATATGAATTCGGTTTTCATCTTAGTATATAAAGTGCATCGACTGACCAGGAATCATGTTGATTAGTAGTACTAATGATTTTCATATCATATCATATATCATTCATATCACAGATTTGTGTATATCAATTATACTCTCTCTCTCTCTCTCTCTATACATATATATATATATATATAATACTTCATTAAAT
>JAOVVO010001270.1:0-11981 GCA_028564675.1 Onchocerca lupi | reverse complement strand
ATAATAATAATAATAATAATAATAATAATAATAATAATAATAATAATAATAATAATGATAATAATAATAATAATAATACTAATAATAATAATAATAATAATAACAATAATAATAATAATAATAATAATAATAATAATAATAATAATAATAATAATAATAATAATAATAATAATAATACTAATAATAATAATAATAATAATAATAACAATAATAATAATAATAATAATAATAATAATAATTACTATAATAGCGCTCATTACTGATTTCTGAAAAGTACTTGAAACGTAAGGTTATCAAGTCGTGCAAATTTTTTATCACTCCTTATCATCCTGAGGATGTATTATCATGAATCGTCTAGAGTACTTACTGCATCGGACGGATTGAAGAATTTATATAATTTCGAAACTTGGCTAATTATGAAGCTTAAATTTACCAATAACTTCAGCGGTGCCATTGTTGCATTTGTAATGGAAATGCTCCTTGGTAAATGTTTGGCCATGTTCATATGTGCCTAGTCCAGCGACTAGGCATGGAAATGGTGGTTGAGATCCCGAAACTGCTGCAACATATTTGTGACAATTTTGCTTAGAACTGTTTAACTTATCAGAGCAATATCAATTTGATAAGAATTACCTGCTGGGATGATTACTCTTTCAGCATTATCGGGACTGAAGCCATGAGGGACAAGGATGAATGAAGCATAGTCCTTCTGACCTACTGCTGCTGATAATTTAGTAAATATAAGTATAAGAGGAAATATGTAAGTTATAATATTGTGCATCATAACTGTTTATTGAAATCACTAAAAAATTAATTGAAATAACGAAAGGTAATCAAAAATTGATCATATTTTGTTTATTTTCGATCATTTCATCACATCATTTATTACAAATTTAAAAATTTTAGAAGACTTTCAAAGATTTAAAGAGCTTTATAAATTGCCATTTCCTAGAATGAGTATTTGATAAATTTGGCAAAAGCATTTAATTTTTCACCATTTAACGACTTTCTGACTTATTATTCAGTACTGATGACCTCCACGCTGTCATTTGAATTTCTCCCGAATTTATAATGATGCATATTATCTGTCCAGTGGTTTCAGGAATAGCTCACTTCGGTCAACTTATAAACCATACTTTCCGGTTTCCCCGACGCTTCAGGAAATATAATGTGCTATTGTTCAATCACCGCCACTCTCGTCTTACGATATCTCAGAATGTGATTTTGCAGGAATCAAGCAGAAATGAGTAAAAACAAGGATGGAAACCGAACATCAACAGAAAGAAATGAATGAATTTCATAAATGATGAAATGTAAAGGCAAATGATTTCAAATATCAAGGCGGATTGGAATCATTTGTAGAAATAAAATGTCATTTTTAGTGTTTTATCAAGAAAACAGAAATGAAAGCTTGCAAGAAAATTCGGTGGTTGTCATCGTTTGAGAGAGAAATTCATCCAAACACCAACGATAAAAGAAACAAACGACTGGCTTTGCTGACCTTGCATGTCGTCGCCGACTAATTCATTCATTTGATCAAAATGGACCACAATAATTTGGAAGAAAAGTGAAGGCCAGAAAGGTATTTTTGTGATAAAAAAGAAAAAAGAAAGAAGGAAAAAGTGAATTCCATTGTATGGTAAAATAAATTACAAGAAATGAGTTTCTTTTGTAATTCTTTGTGAAAACTGAGAGAGGCTATCACCATTTCTATGCTTATTTTATTAATTTCTTTAATAACAATTCATTCCTTCATTTCCCCATTTTTGATTGACTGGTGTTTGATTATCAGTGATATCAATACACTCGTACAGTAAATGACTTTGCTACAGTTGTTACATGATGTGACATGAGCGCTTATTATACATTCTTTAATTATCCGCTCACTTGCCATTCAATGGATAAAAGCCAATCAATTTATTATCATGAAGAAAAGCGGTAATTTAACAATGCATCAGTTTATCATTTAATTTTGATCTTCTCCAGTATCCAGCCTTTCCCGGCATCTTTCATCGCCCTGTATCGTTTCTTCAGGGTCATGGGGTCATGTTGTCCTGAGATTTCATTGTCCTCTCCACAAATAACGATAATCATTGTCCCCTCCCCCATCATATCATCTTCTTATTATCCATGGGATCTTCATTGCATTTCGGGAAGCAGATCCAGCATGCATGTAAAATGGCATTCGGTGGAAAACGAGGATTAACTGTGTGAAGTGAGTGTGACATTTGACCTTCTCCTTTTCAATATCATAACTTTTCTCCAATTTAGTGATCTGCATGTGAATATACTTCTCTGACTCAAGGTAAGAATTAGCGGATTAGCCTTTCATCTCTTTCTGTTCTCGACTCCAATGATTATTGGGGGAAATCACTGATCTGAATGATTTCCGTGATATCTCTTCTTTGCAGTTTATGTGGTGGCTATGGAGAAATGCTCTGAGGCACTGCAGAAGTCACAATTGTTTATATCTGCTCTCGAAATCTTTCTTCCAAAACTGCGCTTCGAAGAGCGATCTCACTGGGACTTCCTCGTATGTTCTTATTCCTTTTCTAGCACAGTTCGTTTTTGCAATTTGTTTTTAAGAAATTTCGTTATTCTGTGACAGCAGTCAAATTAGTTATTAATAATTAATTATAGGAGGAAATTGTCTTTAATGATCGTTTTACCTGACAGTAGACCGTTGACTTAACTCTAATTACCTGATATTTTTGGTATCCTTTCATTTTACAATGTATGACATTGTTTTCGACAATTTTTTTTTTTTTTTTGATTATTGTATTCAGAGAAAATAATAAGAAAAATCTTTGCAGAATGATGAAGCAACCGCTTCGACGAAATATGCCTTTCATCGCGAAATATCCGGAAAATGCTATTATTATGTGGATCGGAAGTGCTCCACGAATTGCTCGTAAAAAGATCTCATTTACGAATGGAATGGAGTGAGTGACCTTTTTACAGAAATCTTACTGTTTCCGTTGCTTTAACTTATAAATTTTACCATGTTTCAGGATACAATCTCTATATATTCATTTCTTATACTGTATTCCCCATTCTAAAATTTCGGTCGAAATTAATCTCGTTCGTCCCTTGGACGAATTATTTTTGCAAACATGTGATAAGATAAAAGAAAAAATTGACAAATTTATTCATAAACAGACAAGCAAAGTGATTTGTGATGAAAGCGAAACCTCTGAATTTGTATTTTCTTCACCAAATCATCCCAATTTGGTTAGTTGTCATTGAGTCAATTCTGCTACACAGTTTTCACATTGCTGTATGCAGGCCACTTTATTGATTGATTTTCTTCAACATCTTGGGTTATTTATGACATACTGAAACCAGAAAAGATTAACAACTCAGATTCTACTATTTTTTATCGAACAGTTAACGATACTGCTCCACATGTTCAATTCGAAATTATTTGGACATGATGTAGTATAGTAGTACTTCCTGCTCATCCTGTTGTGACAGTTTTTAATATTCTTTTATGTTCATAGTTTCAGCTTGTTTCTACAAATGAACAAGTATATAAAGATGAGGATGTACTCGATATATGTATCAATAACAATGTGTATCGTTTATTACGAAATCCTCCCCGGTGTACAAAGCTAGCTCTGAAGTTGAAACCTCTAGTAGGATGTCCTCTTATGGCCACTTTCTCATTAGCGAATGGTAAGCTTAAGTTTTTCGACTTTTCCATATCAAACTTCTTTGATAATTTAATTATAATTAGATATTTTGAATTCCTTAAATGATAGGGAACGCTTTTCAGATCCACGAAAAGCAGAACTGTCATTTCATTGGTATGTTGGAGAATCTGATGCATCTTTAATTTCACCAATGTTGAATAATATTTCGAAAGGTAATTTTCTTACTTTGGACCAAAATGTTTTTAAGAATATGTGTAAAAAAACTTTTATTTAAACTTAAAAAGATGTACTCATGTATGTCTCTTTATTAACAGAGCATATTTTTATTTTTATTAAAAATATGAATTGATGCCGACCAACACGTAATTTACATCGATGGCATTTTAGGTTGTGCCTAGCCCATTTTTAGGAACATTTTTAAAACTCTCGTAACACGAGGATAATTCTTCGTTGATTCTTTTAATGTTTAATTTAAAATTGTTGTAATAAAAAATGAAAAAAAAATCACTTTAATATCAGATTGAATGCTAACAATGAATACTGATAAACCGAGTAGGAATTACCGTTTTGCCAATAAGCTACTATGGTTTTAGAAATGTTGCGGGATTGAACGAATTCGTGACCAATTCAGAAAAGTGGTAAATTTTGATATGTCGGTATGAACTCATATTTTCAGTAAAAATGAGAAATACAGGTGTTTGTATTAAGAAATAAAAATACATGGAAATATTTTTTGTTTTAAACGAACAAAACTTTAGCGTGAAATAATTGTTAATTCATCATATTTTTCATATTTTCTTCATATAATTTCCAGAAAATTCGAAATATATAATGGAAGGTTGGGTTTATCGTTCCACAGGCAGATACTTTTGTCCTGCTGTTGAGGATATTGGAAAGCATATCTGCGTATTACTCGATTTGGGAGCAGATGCAATTATATATTGTGCTAGCAGTAATGATAAAGTTTCTGGAATCGGTGAAACATTGATTTTCGAAGAAAGACAAGCTACTTTTTGTCAAAAACGCGCAAATAGTGGGTAAGAATTTCAGCTTAGCTGATACATTATATTTTCAAAAATTGATCGCCCATTTATCTTACCAACTGTCATCTTCATATTTTTCTTCAATCGCTTGAAGCATTATCGGTCATGTTCGGTTGTTATATAATACTCAGTTTTAGACAGATTAAATAACATATATTAGTTAAGAATTTTACTCTCAATAAAGTTGTATTTTTATCAAAATTTTATATCTGTTCAAAATGTTTTCAGCAATACACGGGTAATTTCTTACAATATCCTTGCTAATTTATATTTGGATTTGAAACTCGAGCAAAAAGATTTGCATTTTCCGTACTGCGAAAAGGAGTATCAAAATTACGAATATCGATACCCCATTTTACTTCGGGAAATTCCTGGTATAAGTTTGAATTTTAATGAAAATTAACAAAATGTCATTTTCTGCTGCAAAGAATTGCGCTATTTTTCTATTTTTATAGGTTATCAAGCAGATATCATATTTTTGCAAGAAGTAGATGAACGATTATGGTTACGCTTTTTGCCCGAAGTGATGAACAGCCATGGATATGATTGCCATTTTAAAAAGAAAGGGATGAAAGTAAATGAAGGATTAGTCATCTGTTTTCGTATGAAACAGTTCAGGTACGTATGAAATTTAAAAAAAAAATCTTTTGCTAACAAGTTCATTTCATTCAATGAAATGATTTAAGAGTGGAAGTTTGATTTTAGAGATTATTATTTATATGCTGTGTATCCCAAATGTTTCTGATAGGTTCATTTACTTCATTTCCAGTTATCTTGAAAGCCACAACATGTGGTTGCCAGATCTTCTAAATACTGAAGCATACCCTGAAAATGTTGATATAACTGAGCTACTTAAAAGCAATAATGATTTAAATGCTATGTTTATATCAAAACCTGCAGTCATACAGGTAATTTTTAAATGGAAAACGGTACATTTATGACAAACGATTGCTTTATGTGACTTAATTTGTATTCCATTCTTTTGTTTAGAAATCTTTTTCGAGTTTAATTTGGTACGAAAGTAAGGAAATATTCTTGAAAAAATGATATAAAAAATTAGGTCACGTGAGAAAGTAAGGAAATATTCTTAATTACTGAAAATGTACATCTTTTTCAACTGAAATTTGAAATGGAATTTTGCATTTTAAGATATATTATTTTTCATTCGAAATCTTTAAAATAAAAGTCGTGAATATTAGCGTTTACTGCTTTGTGTATTTTTCAGTAAAAAATAAAGAAAAAGAGAAGTTCGAATATCTTGAACATCATCTAATTTTCTAAAATTCATGGTTCGGGTTTTATCTTCTAAAAACATAACTTCCAGGTGTTAGCAGTGGATAGTAGTAGCCTATTCGCAAAGGGAAATAATATTTTACTGCTTGCAAATACTCATTTGTATTTTGATCCTCGTTTTGAAATCATCAAAATACTGCAATCATTACTGTGTGCCCGATGGATCGTGCGTGTTGCTACAGATTATGCCAATCGTAACCCCGGAGTGAAATTACATATTTTATTTGCTGGCGATTTTAATAGTACACCAGATGGGGCTGTTTATCATTTGCTTAGTACAGGTTAGAATTTTTCGCTGGGGGATGCATGATTTTAAATTCGAAGCGAGAGGAAGAATGAAAATAATGGATAAAGGAGTTATTTGTAAATGAAGCGGATATTCAAACGGAATGTATTGATAAGTAGCCTCGTTCAGGAAGTCTGTATAATTTTCATGTAAAGTTGCAGTACTGATGATACAATATTCTTATAAAAAAGTAGTTTAGTAGAAAGTAATGTATGGAAGGTTTCTAAACATTTTGGACCATCTTCAAATATACGAAATATTATTTCCTGACTGATTAATAACTGCCTTTTCAATTTTTAATAATTATGCATTACTGAATTAATAAACTTCCAGGGAATATATCAATTAAAAGTGACTGCATCGCGTCTAACCAGCATCCACACAATGATATAAATTTTACTATTCAAATGCCTTTTTCACCGTTCAGCTTGAAGCTAACAAGTTTGGGAGATGAAACACAGTTTACAAATTATACACGTCATTATCGATATGATGGACAAATTGCCGGTTTCGAAGGATGTTTGGACTACATTTGGGGGAGTGCTAATGTTAAAGTTAGTTGTCTAGTTTGATTATCTATAAGCTGCTATTGTAGCAATATTATGGAAGGAGTACTTAGATGTAATAAACACTGGTTTCAAAAATTTCAATTCCATATTTCGACTGATCCAGGGACGAATTAATCAAATTTGAAGCTAAGTCTTGAACTACAAAGGAATAAAGAAGTTCAGCATTTTATACTGATTAAATGAATTGTTGAAAGGTTAATTTCTGTGGAACTTACTGGAAAGATTGTGCAATGAAGGATTTAAATTCAGACACTCCTTTCTATGAATTTTTTCAGGTAAAAAAAGTCATTCCAGTGCCATCAAAAGAACTTGCTAAAAAGTACGTCGCACTACCATCTAGGATATCTCCAAGTGACCACTTACCATTAGTTTGTGATATACAATTTCAGGGATAATCGCTTTTCTATAAGTTTATAATCTGCATTCTTTTTGTTGTATAAAATTCTGCAGAATAAAGACTTCGGAGTTTAATTTTTAAAGTTTCTAAATTACCTTCATTGAATATGCCATGAAATCTTTAGATTACAAAACTTTTTACATGTTTTAATGCCTTATCTTATAAATAAGGATATCTTTATCCAAATTACAATCTCAGATTTCCCATAATTCTTCTGACTAATTCAGGTCATCTTAATTTTATTGAATTGACGAACAAGAGAAAATTTTATTTGCAAAGTAATTATGTAGGATTTCTCTTCTGTTACAGATTTGAAGTAATTTTTAGAAATGTTAGAGAGGTGTAGATGTGCTACCTTGCTTAAATAAGTAAGCCTGAGAAAATTTTTTTCTCGATTTCTTTTGAAAAGCTTGATTTTTTGATGGTCCTGTGAATTCCATTTGGCGCATTTGATTATAGCTCGCTCAGCATTCTATGATTCGTTTTGATGTAAATAACAGCGTTCCTTCGTTTAATTTTCTTCAATTTTCAGCCTTGTATTTTTTGTCGAAACATTCATTTTCTTAAAGAAATTGTGAATATTTTCATTTGTTCGAATACCATATTGTTCAGTGTGACACTTCTCATTGGTCATTGCTGCGTGAATTAATCTTTCTCAGCATACAATCGATTTGTTATACCTCTCCTGTAATTATAGAGTGCACTGTTATCAAGTAGTCTAAAAAACAATTTCAGGATTTCTTACCATAGAAAAATTATCTAATTATAAGAAGAAGTTCTGAGGATTTTTGGGGGGTTTTTAAAAGATATGAAAAACAAAAAAGCCTTCTTTGAAATAATTCATGGCGGGCATTAGACCCACTTTTACTTTCGTTATTCTTCACAATAAAATTATTTTAAAGAAATCTTAAAACCAATACTTAATCTCAGATATTTTGGGCAAATGCAGAAGATATTCCCTACTTTTTTTTCTTTTCAAGACACTTACTTTGTGGAATCAGGCCATCGAAGTGCGACTCCTTTGGTGAGTTTACAGGGTAGGAATATACATTGATGTTTGGCGTAATATTTAATCAAGTCTATCAAGTTGGAAAATTGATGTAATGTTTCAATGAAAAATGTTGTTTTATGTCCTTCGACTTTCTATAAAAAGACTTCATTTATCTTCACATCTTACTATTCAATATTACGATAATTCTATCATTCTAATTAAAAATCGTTTAAAAGTAAATAAAAGATTTTTTTTGGAAAATTTAGAAAAGAAATTTGGAAGAAAAGTTGGATGAAATCGTATATTAGATGTTCAGCCATGAAGACAGCAAGCTTTCTGATGACTTCAGATTTTCATAACAATTTCTTAAAGACAAAATATTGATGAAATACTTACAACATTGATATAAATGTTGTAAATTTTCTGATGATGGCACATGGTCAGTATCAAACAATTTCGCTCATTGATGCGTATCAAAAAGGAGCTGAAATTATTTTAAAGTAAAATCCATCTATATTTCTCGAGAAAATCTGATACTAATAAAAGAAGTTTAAATCTCTTTAAAACAATTAATTATCTGAGAGCAGTCAAAATCCTTCAGTGCTTGAATGATTAAAACAATTTTTTCTACTTCATTTTTCATTCCTCTTCTTTTACCCTACCTTTTACTTTATTTTAAGCAAATAAAATGCTCATTCAGAACATATACTCTCTAAAATCAGTTAGTTTAAGAAGTGGCCAAGTTGAAATATTAGAGAGTCAGGACAATATGGGACAAATAGCAAGAACCTAGTGATCTAAATAGGTGCCCACCCGTCTTCAGCTCCAGTCCTTAGCAACATTCGTTCCACTTTATTCTGATCAGCATTGTAATGGAACCAACGTTCGGCACGATACATTGCGCAAGATGCAAGACCGTAAATTTTGGAGTGATCCTGATAAACGGCTCGAGATTCGCCACACATCAATATCTCCCTTAAATGGTGAAAGTTTGTTAATGTTGAATGTCATCTCATTAGCATATCTTAGATTCATCTGAGTTCGCTGATCTCTGATCGACTATCAGAGTCAGTCTGCTTTTTACGCCATATACATCATTCTCGTCACCATATATATTGTTAATGTCATCGCAGTAGTCACTTCAACTTATTTTTCATAATTTTTTGCAAGGATGAACTAACTCTGAAATATGTTGCATCGAATAATCCTAAAGACAAAATTATGCTGATGTAAATTCTCTAATTATTTTAGCAGTGAAAAGTATTTATGTTCAATTTCACTTCACATTTACTTAATTTTCGCATATTTCTCAGAAAATTATTAATTTTCTGAATAATAGTTTCAGTATTTCCATTACTTTAAATTCTTTGGTTCGTTAAGAAGTTAGTCCTTCTCACTATTCTGTGAAAGCAGTGGCATTGCTAAATTTAAAAACACATTTAGTTAGATTGAACTCACTCAATTTCATTCGGATCAGTTATAATTGCTGGACCTGATGGAGCGGAAAAATCAACCGGCACTCGATCCAGCTGATCCATGTTTATATCACGTGAACGATTTTCGATTTCAGCGCTCTAAAATAACGAAATAGATAAATTGGAGTGTATCAGAAAGGATAATCTTAGATATGATAATGGGAAACTGAAACTGAATTTTACCTTGCTTAATCTTTGATCAATATCCACCAGCATGTATTCATGGTCATAGGATCCTTCACAGATGGCATAATCATTTGGACTGTTTTTCTTTCTGAAATTTTCCTCTATCAAGCACGATGAAAACAACAGGGTTAAAATAGACAACAAAAAGCTTGGGATGGAATTTCTGGAGCACATGGAGGTCAAATTATCATTCAAATGTTCTTATCTCCTATTCTCCACATGCCTCATCATTCGTAATATATTGTAAGCGATAAATATTCAGTAATCGAACATTACCTGCTATTAGGTATAAATATGGGATCAGTACGTCGTCGGTTCGTAGATGTACTTTGTTGTCTTTCATCATCTTTGACCTCTTCCTCTTTTAAATGATGATATTCGGTGGAGGAAGATGATGGCGTAGTGCTTGTCGTCGATGAACGAAAGAATCTGAATGACGATCGTCCCAATATGTCCTTCATTAGAATGTCAGTATATTTTTTATTTTCGTGCAGAGTTTTAATCAATAAAATGCAAATTGTCCTTCTCTAAAAAGTTTTGTCGGTGAAATTGAAATTATATGAATATTACAATTCATTAAAAATGCAGCGTTGCAAAATGAACACACAGAAAGAGTAAATCATTTGTGTGGGATTTATTTGTGCATAATTTTGAAACTTATGATAAAATTGTCAAGAATACCGAATGCAAAGTGCGAAAACCATGATTTCAAGGTTATAAACTAAAAATTCAGAAAATAAAATCAATGTAATTATATTTAGCGTGTCGTAACAAAGAGCACGGAAATAGTGTCGTGATGAAAAAATATCAAGATATTTATCGGAGTGTATAAGATGGTTCTACGATGAAGAGAGTGGTCATTTGTAGAAATAAAGAGGGTAAAAATTCTACGATGGAGAGAGTCGTCATTTGTAGAAACGAAGAGAGAGTGGTCACTTGTAGAAATGAAGAGGGTAAAAATTCTACGATGAAGAGAACGGTCATTTGTAGAAACAAAGAGGAAAAATTGGCCATAGACAGCATGTGACTGTTCTTTGCATCGATGAAATTAGCTTCAAAGATAAGAGGTAGGATATGGGAACTAAAAAAATCAGGTGGTAGTTCCTGTAATGGTAGACATTCTGGAGGTCGTAGGTTAGGAATAAAAAAAACGGGAAAGTTACTCCTGGTAATATAATTGTCCATCAAATGGGAACAAATTCAACCGGGAAGAAATGTTGGTATGGTTAAAGATGAGGAGAGTGGTCATTTGTAGAAACGAAGAGAGTAAAAATTCTACGGCGAAGAGAGTGTTCTTTTATAGAAACGAAAAAAGTAAAAATTCTGCGATGAAGAGAGTGGTCATTTCTAGAAACGGAGAGGAGAAAATTCTACGATGAAGAGAGCGATCATTTGTAGAAGCGAAGGGGGGAAAATTCTACGATGAAGAGAGTGGTTAATTGTAAAGACGAAGAGAGTGGTCATTTGTAGGAACGAAGAGGATGCTTCTACGAGAAGAGAATGGTCATTCGATTTCTAGAAATCATTCCGTTTCTAACGAAGAAAGTGGTCATTTATAGAAACACAGAAGATAGTTCTACGATGAAGAGAGGGGTCATTTATAATAGCATAAGAAATGATTTTAAAATGGCAAGCAGATCATCAAACTTCTAATGGAATTAGAAATAAGAAAGAAAACTGAGAAAGTTCATGTGATGTAATAAACTTATTAGTGTCAACCATCAGAAATTCTGGGGAGAAATTTTTTTTAAATTGCAAATTTGAAATTGGTCACTAATTTATTAATTTTTGATCAAACAGTAAGTGTCATTCCTGAAGGAATAAAATTTCGAAACACTTCCTTATGCTGTCATTTTGCCCAAGTTTTCTGTTCAGCATAGTTGTGTTTAGAGTTTAAATTCATCAGTAACAATCAAAATATATCATCAGACTATTAGCATTTCAAAAGGTCCATAAAACTGTCGGAAAAGATCAAAATAATTTTAGCATAAATATAATCAAATAATCAAAATACTGCGTTGCTAAAATAATTCCCACATAAATCATCACTGAAGATGTACATGAATATGAATGTTGCCATGTCTAATG
>JAOVVO010001269.1:0-12060 GCA_028564675.1 Onchocerca lupi | reverse complement strand
TATATATATATATATAAGTAGTTCTGTATGAAAGGTCATCCAAAACAGGAAATGAACATAAAAATTTGATGAAAAAATAATCATAAAAAAAAAGATACTAAAAAGATAAAGCCTACGATTGTCCATTGTTATGTTTCCTGGCTCGACTTATTGATGGTTCAATTAAATATCTGCGAACACTTTCCGTAGGTCTTAGCGCTTCTTTGCAATCTCGTTGAGAACATTTCAAACCTGCAACCAATTTCTCCCAAAGAGTTTTCTCAAAATGTACTAAAACAGAAGATTTGCTATCTTTTTCATGCTCTTCGTTATATTTTTCATGCACTTCATCTTGTGGCTCCCAAAGTTTCGTTTCAACAACTATTTTGCAGTTTGATATTTTTTGTTGTCCTGGATCTTCCTCCGATGTACCACTGTGATCACAATTATTTATTAAGTCACTTTCTTGTTCATTGATACCGTTTTTTGCAAATTCTGATCTAGGAATCACTTGTGGATTTAATTTCGAATTCTTTTCAAATTTCTCATGGTCTTGTTCACTTTTGACAACTGCATAATCATCTGTATCTAGATTGTTGTCAGAATGTTTGCCGTTTATAAGCTCTTCCATTCCTTTTAAACGACTCATTTCCGCTTCGCCATCATTTCGATGCATTTGTGAAAATGTATTATCCAATGCCTTTGCAGTAAAATATGTGACAGTTTGTGTATCCACTTCATCGAAAAATTCATCTTCTGCACTTCTGAATGTAGAATTATCTAATACTGAGGAATAGTGAGTTGTGCTAGTCACTTCCGAAGATAAATCAGGCGCTATTAACGTAATTAAAATATTGAAAATTTCCACTATATCGATGATTTGCAAATCTGACACAAATTTCCCAACACTTAATTTATTCTGAATTTTCTTAAAAGTATCATTCATAGCACTGGATGCAGAAGTCGTAAATTCCAGTGTAACTGTCGAATTTGTATTTAAAAAAAAATGTGCTGAAGAGTTATGTTTAGTTATGCTGTTCTCTGTAGACGTTTTATAATTCACAGTCATATCTTCAGAATTTCTATTGATTTCATCACGTTTGGAATTGAACATACTGTCAGATTCTTCAGGTTCTTTTGCTATTCCGTGCACGTAAAGTTTATCTTTCCCATTACCGTCACTACCATACACTGTACTACTTTCTTTAATCGTGGAGATGATTTTTTCCTCAACTTCATGCAATGCATTTGGCGCACGAATTACGATGCCAATAACTTTATATGGCGGTGGAGTGACTGAATCCCATTCTTCTACAGTATCAATATTTTTACCATAAAGGGAAATCGAAGTAGAATAGACTGGTTTGTTCTTAGAGTCATCAAAAATTGGAAGCACTGATTGGTCAGGCATCAATGGATTACATGAAATAATGCTAAATGGAACAAAGAAAAAAAGATGCAATATCATAGTTGTGAAAGTTTGGAAAAATTGAAAGACAAATGGGATTGAGAAGGTAAGAAAATGGAAATTTTGAATGGAATAAATCAAAAATCGAAGTAATCACAGTTTCTATCGACAAATGCTTACTCTTTACACAGTAACGCATAAATCAATTCAATAAGTAAATACACTTCTCCAAATTTTTTTCATTGACAGCTGCTAGCAAATCCAATGCACAGGGCAAATAACTTCGAATGACAGCTGCGCGCAAAGGCGTCCAAATTGTAGACGATGAAATGGAGCTATAAGACTGCTGCAGTTGGAGAGCCGTAATAAAATGTTCAATTGCTTCTCTGAAATTCACAGTTTTAAATTATTTTAAATTTCGACCACATTTGATATAAATGGATTATAAATAATTGATAATTACTAAATGTCAAGAGAATAAAACAATTGAAATAATAAATTACAATCGATAAAAGCAAACAGAGATAAGAAATATTAGAACATCCAAAAAGTTCACTGGAAACATTCATTGAAGGATCACTTTTAGATCACGTTGTAAAGCACGGCTTCAAAACATTTCTGTCCATTTCAAGAAATTGAAATAAATTGAAATTTAAAATCTGGCCAAAATTAAATGCAAAAAAAAGAACAGCATAAATAAATGGAACACACATACTTGTAGTTCTGCAAATGAATGCAAGCAATGCCTAGATTACAGCGAGCACGTGTATAGTTTGGACAGATCTCGAGAGCTTCGCGATAAGCAGCAACTGCTTCCGCAGCTCGTTTACCATTAGCTAGTGTTGCTCCCAAGCGATTCCAAAGTACGTAGTTCTACAATATTCCGAATAAATTTATTTATCTTCTGAAACCATATCATAATATGTTTCCTTTAGAAAAAGTTTCATATTATTCTCCACTGAAGTTGAAATAAACCATCGACAGCCTAATTAATAAGTTATATAAAAGAGACTGATGTAAATTGTGATCTTTCGGTTACTTAAAGCATGATCAAGTCGATATTTTGATAGAAAATGGGCTGCATTCATTATTACATAGCTCGATCACTTATAAAATATCAAGTAACGCATAAACTTCAAAATTTCACAAATTTTGAAAATCCCTAGCGCATTGCATGAAAATATTTTTGTGAACCTTCGGATTGTATAGAAGCGCTAATTTCACTTCTTCAGCAGCTTGATTGTAATCACCTTTAATATTATACACCAAACTCAATGCATTGTGAAACGTTGCTTCATTGGTTGTTTCCGCATTTGAAAGCGCTTTTTGGATGAGGTCCTCCACCTGAGCATTAATATTTTTGAAATTTAGTGTTGCTAATTTTATCGTTTTGATTCTTATTACTTTGATTGACCGATGAAAATTTAATTTTTATAATTAGTCTACTTCTCTATCAGGTTCTTTTTTGCTGAAATTCATCCAAGTCTCATTAAAAATGATGGCATTTTTACCACGTGGATAATATCGATCGTATTCACGAAAAATTAAAGAAAATTGTCCTTATTCTAAAAGCAAAATCTATGCTCAATCCTATTCTGCAAATAAGTTAAATACTTTATCTGTCTCTTTCAGTTTTACTGATATTCTTTAAACAATGTTACTTCATGAGGAAGCAATAAGAGACTAACTCAAAATTATAAATTTACGCATAACCTGTTGTGTTCGAATTGTAAAGTCCTCAATTGGATTATTGGAAGCAGCTTTAAATTCCAATGGAATTGAATCATCATTTAAATAGGACATAATCCATTGCTTCAAAACTTTTAGTGCATCTAATTCCATACATTCGTTAATGTAAACTGTGGCAAGAGCAAGTTGTATCTATAAAATTACAAGAGTATGTCGAAAGAAATATATGTCTCACTGCTAAGAATGCAATTAAAAGCAAAGTCGAAAGGAGATTAAAGGAGAAGTATATTGATGCGCTCAATAAAATTTTTGATAATGATGACGTATATGATATTGAAAATTGTAGGGGAGAAATCTATGTCATATTTCTAATTATATTTTCTTCAGAAATCACTAAATTTCACACATTCAAAAGAATTACACAAAGCGATAATTTTAGGAATGTTCATTCTTCGCCACTGAAAACAGCTTCTCTAACAGCCATTACATAAATTAATATCTCATTCATAAAATTTTTCCACCAACTGACACAAATATCATCTAATAGAGAATGACGCAATTTATAATGTTAATCTAACTTTGGATTTCATACACATATGTCAATATATATATATATATGTTCCTGTACACAGAAAAGTCTATTTAATACGCTGACCTTAAATTTTGATTTGAAAAATGTTAAAAATTACTTCTTTTTTTCCCGGCTGCAAATTCAAAGCTGTTCTGTATGCAGCAATTGCCTGCCTATCATTTTCATTTTCAGTTTGGCATTCCCCAAGTTGAAACCAGCTCTGTTAATGAAAAATTTTTTGAAATATTAAAGATGGTTAAAAATAATTAATAATATGAGTTTGAGTGTCTCAATAAAAAAAAAAACTGTATATTTCCCGCAAGCACAAAATTTTATGAAAATATCTAAGAAGCATCATAGATCCCATTCATTAAACTAGTGTCAAATATTTCATCCTACTTATAAATTACTTCCACCAAGAGAAAAACAAAAAAAACCTCAAAGTCTTCTTGATTCTGTTGCACAGCAGCTTCAAAATATAAAATACCATCAGCTATCAGTCCATCATTCAACGCCTGCTGTCCTTTCCCGAATGCATTCGCTTGTCTAAGAAAGGGATTGTTTTTGTCGAAAATATACATCTCGGATACATCAAAAGATGTCCTGAAACGAAATATTCACTAAAAATAATAATTTTTGTTTTTAAAAATTTAATAAAAAAAAAAATAATGATGAACAAAGATTTCGTTCCACAATCCAACATAATGCTGATATGCATTTCAACGCATCATATAGTTTTTTTTTCTTTTTTTTTCCAAACATTTTGAAGCATCTTAAAAAAATGCCATCGCTAAAAGAGAAGTGAATACAAATCTAAGTGAGTCAAACATAAATAAATAAAACATTACCTTTCAGCAAAAGTCGTAGTATCTGTTTCAGTTTCAGCTGCAGAGACTATATTCTGAAAAAGTTGCATCTTTGTAATAAATAGATCAAGTGGATTTCAATTTAGTTCAACGATTTCATGTTTTTTTATCTGATTGTCAACTAAAATTTATACTGCAACAACCAACCTCCGATGCAAATTCTTTGTTCACCTGCGATTTTCGATCGAATTCGTCGAGAAATTCAGTGGCCCACATCTCAGATTTATCCCTGCAGTAAAACATTTAAATAATTTCAAAAATTTTCAAAAAATATTTTCAGAATTTATTTTTTATTGAATAAAATACCATTGTACAGGCAAAGTCTGTGAAAAATATGTTTGGATAAGTTTCCCATTTTATTTCAGAGATACTAACACTAAAAACCTGAGATTCATGTTAGTTAACATACTTGGCCCCGCTCTTATTTTCAGCTTCTTGCTCATGAAAATTTAAACTGGAAAATTCTTTAGCCCATTGTTCTGGTAAATAATTGAATTGCTGTTCTGCCTCGTCAGCCCACTGTTCAACTAAATTCTTGGATTCTTGTTGCCCTGCTATGTATTCCTCAGCCCATAGTTCGGCTAGATTTTGTATAGGGTCCATCTGATCAGCCAATTCATACAGATTAGTTGTCTTGGGGGCTGCAGTAGACATTGTAAGATTTTTCAGGTACTCATCGTGTAGCTGAAGTCAAAGGGAATTTGAACTAATCAAGTGCGTTAAAAAAAAATTCTCAGGTTGAAAATAATAAAATGATGATTTAACTAATTAATCCATAAAATTTATGCAAATGAATAAATTGAAATCGATGTAGTTAACTTTGGATCGATATAGGTAATTTTTTTTTTTCAGAATAAGTCCTTAAACCTGATCGAATTCACCGTCGAATAAAATGACCAGTAAGTATCTCCCTTAAATATAATCTGAATAAATGATGAATGAATAAACCCTATATCGATAATACTTACGTTCTCAGATCTTGAATCGTTGGTCAAAAACTGATTCCAAGTCTTTTCAAAATCATTATCCACACTCCCCTCAATAACTCTTTTCGACAAATCTACCAAAGGATTATGCTGCATACAGTCCTTTTCAACCAACGATTTGCCAGCAGAAATCGAAGCCATTATTTGAGATTACAAATATCTGAAACATAATCAATCAATCATTCAATCTGAACAGAATGAAATCGTATTTTCATTTCCATCTTCCGAAATATTCGAAAAATGTAGTATCTTCAATTCATTCTAATATTCACTCAGATTTCGCAAACTAAAACCTGAAATTGAATTTTCTCCTGAATTTATGATCAATTTTCCTGAAGAAATAGGAAAAGATTTTGAAAAAAAAAGTTAAAAATAAAAATAAAATAAAAACTTTTCTTACAATCATTGACGAAAATTTTTAAAAAAGTTAAAAATAAAAATAAAATAAAACAATCGATTACTTTCTAATAGCCATTATTTGTTTTGTTTTGTTTTTTTAAAGTTAGTGGAAAAATAAATACCTTATTTCCAGTAATTTATAACAATTTCTTTTCAATAATATATCACCTTTCTTCTAGCTTCAACTATCATAATGATAGCGTATTATCAATTAGATAAAAATGGTAGTATTATCAATTAAACACTGCTTCAATGTCTATTCTACTTTTCTAGAAAATATAGAATAGTTCATAACTTTTTATTTTTTTTTGCCTCTGATTCTGGAAAAACGGAATCGAGACTGAAAGAGTACCATTTTTGCAAAATCTATATAATAGATCATTTCTCTCGATGTGTTAATGTCATGAATAAAGCTATCTTATCATAAAATTACGAATATAAAGATTTCCTCTAACTCACGCAGAAAAAAAAAATCCCGGAACCTCGTCAACCAAAAAAAAAAAAAAAAAAAAAACCCCGGGAAGAAATGACACCGGTAAAATTACCAGAAATACAGCGGGATGGAGATGATTTGCAAGAGTGCTAAAAATATAGTAAATGTCCGATAGAGTAAAAAAGAAAAAGAGAACGGCAAAAAAGATTGAATGTTTTATGATAAGGTATTGTTGAAAGTTACAAAAATAATACTACTAAAGAGATATTTTCCACTTAATAAAATATTCCGAGATTTATTACACTTTTTTAGAGTTTTTTTTTCATATATTCCAATACACTTTTTGTTTGTATTTTAAAAATATGTAAACGAAAATAGAGAAATAAACAAAAATGTAAATAGTGTATGATCGTTTGTTTGATGATTTTTGGCTACTCGATTTTCGATCTTTCGTTTTATCCAGGGATCATTTGGAAATTTTGTTGCTTCGTTGTTGGGATGTATTTTGGACTTTTTCCGGTATTGAGTATATTCCGGAAAGTACCAGCCGGAATTATTTTTCCGAGTTGGATATTTTCTAGCTGTCAATTTTATAATGAAAAGAAATCTTCTAAAAATCACAAATTACAAAGTTATATTTCTTTTAAAAGTAAAGAATTACAAAATTATAGCTTTTTATTTATTATTCAATTTCAGATGGCGCATTCTGCTCAAAAAGGAAAAATTATCGCAGTAATAGGAGACGAAGATACTGTAGTTGGATTTCTGCTTGGTGGAATTGGTGAACTGAATCAGGTTCATTTTGTATTTTTTTCTATGCTAGGAAATTACTCTGTCAGTCCTTGACCTTCTCACCAATTACGTGTAATTGCCCCTAAGACTTGATTTGATGGTTATATTTCATTGTTGTGTTTTAGTTCCTAAGCCAAAATAATATGCTGCATTTTAGGCTCGTCGACCAAATTATTTAATTGTGGACAAAAATACGGCAGTTAATGTGATAGAGGAAACATTCAAAGATTTTTGTTCCCGTGATGATATCGCAATAATTCTGATCAATCAACATATTGCTGAACAAATACGTTTTGCTATCGATGAATACACCGCTAGTATACCGGCTGTCCTAGAGATTCCATCAAAGGAAGCTCCGTATGACCCAAATAAGGTTATTTGTGACATTTCACTGGTTCATATCATTCATTAAAACTAGCTCTGCCATTTTTCTAATATTTTGTTTGATTCAGTGTATATTGGATTGATTTTCTTCATATCGCTTTCTAGTGCTTTGAATGGATCTTGTTATGTTTTTCGATTTTTTGCGAATAGCTAATATTTTTTTCAGGACAGCATAATGACTCGAGCGAGAGGATTATTCAATCCAGATGATTTTCGTTGATTCTCATTTAGTAATTTAGTGTTTTTTTTTTCATGTCATTCCATATTGATATGTTGTGATTTGTAATTAGATGAGTCGATTTTCAGTAGTTTTGTTTTTATCGAGAAAATTGCCATAAAAATGGTCGTTTTCAAAAATAATATCCTTCGATGTTAATGTTGTTATGCTTTATTAAAATGATTAATGTTTGCACGGAAGATTTCTTTTAATTGCAGACTGTGATTTATTTGTTTTGTCTGCCTAGCTGTGATAGAATAGCGTAATATATGTGAAGATTGTATATAGAGATAAAATAATCATTATTGCTTTTATGGTCGACGAAACAAAACTAAGTTTTTTTCAGTGAACAGTTGATGTTCTGGTTATCTGATTGCTATATTTCCTGTTTTCCTTCAGATATTAGTACTTATTGATCTTCTTAATTTCGGTGTTGTTGAGAATGAAATATTATTTTCTAAATATATTGGTTGATTTGAGTTCATGTAAAAATTAGCAATTTTATGCAAATTAAGCTCAGTCTTAGTAGTGAAATTAAGGAACGGTATTGTTTAATGGATTGATGGTAGTCTGTTTTGTCATTTTATGTCCGTTTGATAATTAGTCGCTACTGTAAAAATCTGTAAAAAAAAAAACTAGGAATAAAACGATTGATACAGTTAGCCAGAATTTGAAAAGAGCTATAAGTTAAGACTGATCTTATTTCCACAAATTAGAAGTGTGAGATTTAAAGAGAAATTAGGTCAAAACAGTTGCAAATTTCGAAAGCATGAGACTCAGAAGAGGTGTTAAATTTTATTAAGTAAGGAACTTAGGATAAAGCAGAAAAAAAGATAAATAAAAGAATTTTTTGATTTTATATTTTCTTACATTCTCTCTTCTCTTCCGAAATTTAGTAATTTGGATTACAAAGCAGAACTTTCTCAATATTATGCTTTCCAATTTGTATTAAACAGCAAAAGATAAACGATGTCCGGTCATTCGCTATTTGTTATTTTGCACCATTCTTCCAATATTTTTGAAACGTTATAATAATGTTGTTTTTCATATTTTCAATTGCGCAAAAATACAAAATAAAACATTCGAAAGAAATTTATGGCATGAAAAAAAAAAGGATTTCTTTCTTATCATTAATTCGCTAAATCATTCATTATTTATTGCTCATTTAAATTACATTATCTCTGCATCTCGCAATTTTTCTTACGCTCTTTTTAATTCATTTTCCAAAAACTAGTGAATTGTAATTTCACTGTAATTTATCTCAGAGAAATGCGAGTATTGATATTTTTGGTTCTATTATTCTTAGTAATTTTGAAGAAAATCCGCGATACCATCTCTTACGATCAGAATTCATCTCCTTTTTATCATATGAATTTAAAATGCTTAAAAATGAAAATAATTTCAGAATGAGAACATTATCACTTATTCGACAGTTATTTTCTCATCGAAAGTTACATAGTACGGTACTAAGGCCACAAATGATACCGATGGTGGTTGATCAAGATGGTCGTGTTGAAAGAGTTTATGATATTTATTCACGCTTGCTCAAAGATCGTATTGTTTGCGTGATGACACCGGTAATTCATTTTTCACTTTCATCTATTTTTATGACATCCATCAAATGCTGAATCATTTTTATGATTTCGTGAAAAAAAAACTAATCTAAATTAGTCGCGTAATTTTCGTAATGAATTAGATTCAATGATGACTTATCAAGAAGAGAAGGAAAAATGCCTTCTTTCGTACTAAATAGATGGAATGTTTTTTTAGATAAATGATCAGGTGGCTGCTTCCATTATTGCACAACTTCTCTTTCTACAAGGTGAAAGTGCGAAGAGTACTATCAATATGTACATAATGTGTCCTGGTAAGTAAATCCTTTTGCATTTATTACATTTTGTTTTGTTTTTTTTTTTTTGTTTTCGTTTTTTTTTTTTGTTTCTTTCGAATCAAATTTTAATTTAAAGATTGAAATCGATTTTCAGGTGGCAGCGTTACTGCTGGTTTAGGCATCTATGATACGATGCAATATATCAGCGCTCCAGTAGCAACATGGTGTATTGGCCAGGTAATTGGTTTATGATAGTTGTACAACAAATTACATCTTGTTTCCTAAAAAATCATGATTATGTTTTCCCTTTTTGTTTTCCAATTTTCCATTTGCAGATATTTTCTTTATTCAGATCAAAAAAATGATTGTTTAGAACCAATTTTTTGAAATTCCAGGCTGCAAGTATGGGTAGTCTTCTGCTTTCTGCTGGTGCGAAAGGAATGCGCACATCGTTACCCAATGCTCGCATAATGGTTCATCAACCTAGTGGCGGTGCTGAAGTAGACATTTATTATTTGATCTAGGTTTTCCATATTACAATTGCTTTTGTCCGTAATTCAGATACTATTTTAATGTAATCTCTAAAAATCTCTGAAGTTGAAGTATTTGCTATTCCCATATTGATTTATAGATTTTTTTAAATTTTATTTTTAAGGGTCAAGCTTCTGATATTTTGATTCGAGCCGAAGAGATCGGTAGGCTTAAAACACGGCTGAACAAAATTTATGCTATGCACACAGGTAAGGCTTATTTAATATATGTAGTCATGCGTTCAGGTGAAAAAATTTTAATTTTTCTGTTGAGAATAGATGTACTCTTTGGTTTCAAAACTTGCTTTAATATGATTGTTGAATGATTGAGACTTATTTTATTTTATGTATTTATTTTTTATGAAGTTTCACAAAGGATAATTTATTAATCATATTGTCGATTCTTGATCTAGTTTATGTTCTTTTGTTTTAATAGTAACAAAAGTAATGGAATGATAGTAATGATAGTAATGCAATAATAGTAATGCAATAGTAATCGTAATAGTAATGCATTTACCGTTAATTTTTCAAAGGAATTGAGAAATCCTTTATTTTTCCATGTTTTATGTTTCTTATTTCCAGGACAAGATGTTAAAGTAATTGAGGAAGCATTAGATCGTGATAGATATATGAGTCCGGATGAGGCCAAGCAGTTTGGTATAATTGATCAAATAGAGACTTCTGCATTTGATTTGTGATTTTGAGGATTGTGCTTCTCTGTTGCTGTTTTATACCAAATTGTGCTTTTTTTAAGAACTATTTGTTGATTCGGTCATTATTCATTTTTTGATTGATGAGAAATGCTAGTCTCAGACAGCACTTTTTGAACGAATTGATATTTTCTGATTGATAGATGGTCGTCTGTAAATATTTGTCTTCGATCATAAATGATTGAAATAAAACTCATCAAACACAAATCAATGTATGCACTTATGTACTGTGACCAAAATGATTTAATCCTGTATGAAATGCATAATATAAAACTTAATCTTATATGAAATGCATGATGTAAACTTAATCTTATATGAAATGCATTGATATAAACATATTATAAGATGAGAGTCATAAGAAAAATAAAAGATTTCAATTTAATTTGAACTTCAACAACTATCATCTTCAAAATTAAAATAATTTCTTCAATCTTAAATCTATTTAATATTGTTTTGATTTAATAATTAAGTTCCTTTATTTATACATTTTAAATTGACATTTAGAAAGGAAGAAGAGAGAGAGAGAAAAAAACAGTTAAAAAATGATAAAATTGTTATTTTATGTTGTGAAAAATTTTTTTTTCTTTCAATTAAAAATTTTTCGTAGATTATTGCAAGAAATTAGTTAATCATTTCATTAAATTATTATTATTATTCTTAATTTTATATATAAAAAAATTTTAAGCATTAATGATTGATTGAGCAAAAGTAATGCGACATTTTTGTACAGAAAATTATAAAAATTGTGAAGGATTGGATAGATTATCAATTCTATTGATAATTCTAATATATTTAGAGGTACATTGATGGAATTGATAAGATAAGAAATTGAGTAGGGAAGGCTTGCATTTTTGGTTTGTATTAGAAAAGCATTAAAGAAGGAAGGGAAGGATGGAAGATTGAAATGCTCAATGCAAGCAAGCAAGCAAGCAAGCAAGCAAGCAAGCAAGCAAGCAGTCCGTTATAATGTTTTGCAAGTAGTATGTGATGACATTTTTGTTTGGCATGTCTCTCGCATCATCTTGCATGACATGACACTTACTCTTTTGTACCAAAAAATAAATTTTTCTTTTCCGTTTTTTTCTTTTTTTTTTTTTTGCAATTTTGCAATTTGCGTGCTTCGCATCAAATTGTGCATAAAATCCATTCATAATAATTATAGTGATATTATGCACATTTTCATGCAAAAGCATTCAAGTTTTAATCAAGTTGAAATTCCAACAAAGTTTTTTTTTTCTTTTTTTTTTTTTTTTTTTTTTTTTTTA
>JAOVVO010001268.1:0-12068 GCA_028564675.1 Onchocerca lupi | reverse complement strand
TGTTTTTTATTTTTTTTTTTTTTTTTTTTTTTTGAATTTTTAAATTTATTGATGAAATTTTTCGAAATATTTAAATTGAATTATAATTTTCTCAGATAGTTAATTAATTCAAACGAATTGAATTAAATGGAAAATGATATTGAAATGATGATCCGAATGATGAAGCAGCAATCGATTTGATTCAATTGATCAAACTTTTTTTTTTTAGCATGCACCTTTTGCATGCCCTGCATTTGCATACTTGCATATGCAATTTGCACATTACATACATATATGATGGATGTATTTGTGTTCAATTTTTGTTGTAATAAAATTGATTTTGATTTTGAAATATTTAATCAATATTTGATCAATATATAGATTGGTATAATAATTTTCAATCATGCAACTTGCTATGTTTATATTTTTTTCCCAATGTAAACAACGATTTTGAATGCTATATTATTTCAGGAAGAATAGAATTGATAAATATGTATTCAAATTTAAATTTGTGATTTTTGTGCATTTTTAAATAAGTAAAAAAGTTTTTGAATTTCATCTACTATTGATGTTATCATAGCATTTAATAAACTTTTTCTGATATTATCATATCATAAAAAAGATCAGTAATGATATGATTTCTATCTTATGCATCATCATCATCAATATAGTACTTTGGGAATATTTTTTTGAAAAGCTAAGTAACGGAAATAAAAAATTGATTATAAATTTATATTTATTTGAAATGATTCATTCATCTTACTTAAAAATCCAAACATGAAGCATTTCATCGATTTTTAGATTTAAAAAGAAAAAAAAAAAGAATGAAAAATGCTTGTTTAAGAATTTTTGAATAAATCAAAGCAAATATCTATGAATGCAAAAATAATAATTTAGCTCTTTGATGATTCTTGGTTAGATAAGTCAAACTAAATAATATTTAGATCATGTATCATTGATTTTTGATATAATAAAGCTTGTTTTAATTTTTTGATATATTTAATCAGTATTACAGTAATTTATTGATTTTAATTAATCAACATTATAATAACCTGATTTTGATTCATCAAAAATTATTCAAAATTACAGTAATTGTTTCGCATCATTTGTCATAGCTTGAAGTTTTCACATAAAAAAAATTATGACTGTATTTTTTATTTTTATCATTCATCTATTTAATCAAATTGATTAAACGACAGTTAATGGAATATCAGTATCCCAGAGATTACGGTAACTATTTCATCATCGATTTATTTAGGATGAATTTCAGGTAGTATTTAATTATTCTTGCCAATTAATTAATGCTCTACTTCACTTATATTTCCAATTATGACACAATCATATCGAAGGATGATCATTTTCACATCTCTCAACATATCTGACCTGACCTTTTTTTATCTTTATAGCTCTTTTTCCTTTCATATATATTCCTTTTGTCTAATCAAACATTGCGAAGACAAACTCATCAAAAATGAGTTTTATTAAATTTGATTATTTGATAAAAATAATCTAAATTTGATTTATTTTACTTGAAGTCCTTCATTTTTTAAATTCTTTACTCAATACCTTATCAATTAATATGGGCACAAAAGGAATCTTTAAAAAATCTAAGACGTCGTATAGTTTCTTTACTGTTAAAATATTTACACTAAACATAGTTATCATAGGTAACTCTTATCTCAATATCCCTCACAAAAAATTTACCGTTACAATTGATACAGACAGTCTGATATCAGTAAAAAAATGTTACTTTAATTTAAATTTATGAAGATATCTAGATACTGCTTTATCAATCAAATTTGAAAAATAAGACCGTATATATGTATGAAAACATAACAATATTAAACATAACATTGTCGAACAAATATTGAAAAATACAATGTACAATTTTTTGAGAAATGTGACAATGTTGAGAAGGTTCATTCAAGATATCAGTGCAAAGAAATATTAAATATAGTTGTAAAATATGAGAGATTATAAATGTTTATGTTGAAACACCAGGAAATGAAATTAATACCCCGAAAGAGACCAAAGAATATTGTCGCCGTAGTTCCATATTATGTAACAGTATGTAACAGTAAAAGCCAGATAAATGAAATTATAACAGATAAACTTGAAACAAGAAAAAAAAAAATTATTTTTTAAGAAGAGAATCCCCACAACAATAAAATGATATATTATTCAAAACTAGAGTAAGCTAGAACTATTTCGAGCAAAAATTTTGTTCTCATAATACTCATCTGAAGTTTGATTGATATTAATCTTCTAAAAAAGAATGGATCTCTTGCAAGAATGTTACGAATTCCTTATGTATAAATAACCCTTCGTAGATTTTCTTCGAAAATCTCGAAATGTATATCATATTATATGAAATATGCAGTGAGGAATAGTCCTTAACTTATTTTCCTTAATAAACAAATAATGAGCAGGATAATAAGTTTGTTATATAACTTTTACCATTCAGACTTATCATCGGAAAAGGAATTAGATCATAAAAATTTTACATTTTCAATATTAATAACTAAATTGACATCAACTGCTATACTCTGGAAAAAGTGGATATGGACAATTCATGCTCTACATGCAATCGGATCTCGATAGTAATAATCCATTCGCAGACGCTTGAGCAGTCATTTTAGTGCTCATAAAACTGATCATCCACTAATGAAAACTTAAAGTTGTCAGGTAAATAAAAAAAATTAAGAAATGTTAGCTTGAATAGTACCGCATTGTTAATTCAAAAATACATGCGATGAAGATGCATTTCCGTACTGTTTCCGTATTGCCTACAGATATAATATTTACAATGAACAAATTATTTTTATCCTTCACTGGAATCAGAAGAATCACCGAGTGATAGAATTTTACAGACATGAATTGGAAGTTTGTCTTGACTGGCTGCAAGCTGATGAAATATAGCCTCCGCAGTAGTTAATGTTTCATTCAAATCAATATGCATTGATAGATCATTTACATGCTGAAATAAGAATATAGGTTAAATACTTCTGAATAACATCTTTTTTGACATTTCCTGAAATTCTCCAAAGATTATCAAACGCCACTAGCAAATTTTCAAGACAACAGCTTGCAGAGTAATTTGTAATAATTGTCAGTGAGATTTCATCGATAACCTCAACAATTCTAGAAAATTTGTCAGCGTTGTAACTTGATAAGGTTTATATTACAGAGCTTATTGAATTCACTATTAAAGTACGTATTCTTCAAATGTCAAAATGATAAAAAGAAATGAAACTAGCCTTAAGGATTTCTGTCAAACCAAACTTATTTTCAATGATGAAATTCATCTGTTGATCAAGAATTGCAACACAAATCAAGAGATGGAAATTCGAACACGGTAAATCAGTCCATAGAACCTACATAAATGCAGCTGTTAAATTCCTCGAGACGTTTAAAATATATTAAAAAAAGAAATTAAAAGTATTAACCTCCCATAATCGCATAATATCATCAAAACAAAACTCTCGTTTGAAAACAACTAGCACCCAACGAAAACAGAAATACATGTCATCGGAATTATGGCTTTCTGCAAAAAATTGTATAAAAATAAATATGTCTAAAACAGAACAACTTTTCGAATTTCAGCAGTTTAAAATTCATAATAACTTATAAAGATGATTGAAACATTTACAATACAAAAGTATTCAAATCAAAAACTAAAATAATGAACCTAAATAATTAGCTAATCTTGGATTGACAACCATAAGAAGGTCACGTAAATCCATCAGCTGCTTTTTGATTGCAGATTGGTCCAATTCGAAATTTCTGTGCTGTAAATAGCAAATTTATGATAAAAATAAACACTCCAACTGAACGACTTTAATTAGTTAGAGATCTAATTAGAGATGCTGTTTCTCAAATATTGTAATAGAAACTCCAAGTCCTCTTTGCCAATCCACAAAGAAAACTATGAAATAGTTAAGCATTAAAATAATTATTTAATCAGGAAATCACATTCCTACAAAGTTGAACAGTCGGAAATTCGGTAGAACTGTGATGAAGATTAGAAAGTCAAAGAAAAGCTGATTGTACAATAAAATTATTTAACTTCTTCACATTTGGAATCGACAATAGATGAAATATAGTTGCAATCATTTATTAAAAAGCTGATGACATCAAATCTTACCACTCTTTTTAAAAGTCCAACAAAAGCCCAAAAGGCATGAACTTCATTCTGCAGTACGACAAGTAAAGGAGAAAGAAAATCACTCATTCCCTGTACATAACCTAAAACATAAGTAAACCTGAATATTGTTAAAAAAATTAAGGACTTTATTACTCAGTTTTTCTTTATAAATGATTAGCATTCTGTGAAATTCCTAGATCGAGGAAGAGAGTAATTATATTTTAATTTTTGGAGGAATTAAAAGTGAATAAAAAAGCATAAATACAAAAATATATGAGAAAATAAACTAACCGAGGTCAAAGTTATACATACAATATGTCATTAAGATGTCGTTGAGAAGTATGAGATTATCATTACCACAACCACCAAAGAAAACGTGTGTACGATCTGTTCGTGATACATCCTTATCTAAAAATAATGCAAAAATTCAATCAGAAAGATCCCAGTTTAAAAGACAACTTGAAAATGCAAATGTGATGAATCGCTTTATAAAATACCGATTAAAGCCTTTCGAGCAGCAAATTCACTAAATCTATTTTCTTGATCTTTGCTTATCGTTTTCCATTGCAATTTCATGCGATAGTAGTCATCAGATAGCGTTTTGAGTATCTTAAAAGCTTTATTTTATAAAAGAAAAAGGATGAAAAAGAGATTCATTTAAAATTGACGAACTGAAAGTTTTTTTTGAGAATTCCAAAAACTAAACAAAAACGGAGAAAAAAAAAACTTACAGCCTCATTTTCAGCGGAGGATTTTTTCCAATCATACACTCCTAGAAGATACTTCCACGCTTCTTTCCTTAATGACGGATTCAAACCCCCACGGAAGATCAATACTTTTAATGAATGAACATCTTTGATCGAGCCGTCAGACATTCTGAATATTTTCAGTTTTAACAAAAGTTAAAAAATCCATAAATTAGAACAGTTTTTGTTAAGTATGAATTTGACTAGATCATGCGAAAAGCAAAAGTTTTGTTTACTTATATTTTTGCCAGATAGCTTCTGTAAGTGGCTGTTCCCTTATGAATTTTGGACGTTGTGGCAATTCTAAATGTGTTATAAGTTCAAATCCTGCATCATCATGCGACCTGCAAAAATTAATGAGTTTAAAATGAGACCTGCATAAACAAAGGAAAAAAAAACTGTGTATATCCTGTTTTCTTGTTGAAGCGAATTTAGACATGTTGACCTCAGAATGCCTGCTGCTTCATCTTCTTTTTCTCTCAACTCCCTCATTGCTCTGATTTTTTCTTCTGCGCTTACTGCATCTGATTCGAGTATGGAAGGTATAACCTTAATAAATGAACAATTTTGCGTGGAAATGAAAACAATAATCTAAGCAGGATTTTTTTTTTTTGTCTTACCATTATATATTATTGCTTATATGTATTTAAAGTTTACCATATATTCATAATTCACATCCGGAAGTCTTTCGTAATGTGTAAGTAATAATGATTAGCAGTAATAAAGTATGATTGTGACTAATGATTAATGTTCCGAAAACTTCAAGCTAACTGAATATAAGAAAATTTCTAACTTTTATAAAGAACATATTATTTTAATGCAATGGAAATAAAGTGAGAAAAATTTCTAAATGAACCTGTTCTTGGACAAATGTTGCTACTTTTCCAAGTCCTGTCATAGCTGTTGCATAAGGTTGTGCCATCATACGCTGTAAAATAAATCAAGTATAGAAATATCTGTGTTCAAAATGTAATTCGCTTATAAAATTAAAGGAGGTAAAGTTATAAAATAACAAAATACCGAAAAGAAATCACTGTTCAAATCCAAAATCGAGACAGACTGTTCTAGAGCTTCAAGGCGTTCGTCCGTAAAAAGTACCAAATTTGCTTCTCGAGCTGAACGCTTTAATGTAGCATATCTGAAACTTATGAAAAAGAAAGTGAGTGCAATATGGAGGTTGTAAATAGTTAAGAAAGTTATAAATGACCAAGTATTACCTTTGCAAGTTATCAGTAAAAGAAGATATTCCACCCTGACGAAAATACAGCGGTGTGTAGCCCGAACCGTCTTTACCGATAAAGCGAATCCAAGGATATCCTTCAAAAAATGAGTCATATTATATAACAGAGCAAGGCAAACTTACTGAAACTTACTGAAAAAATCTAATTTGTTTTATTTTACTGTTCAACCAAAGAAAATAAGTTAAGAGAACTTGCTAATAATTTGAAATAACATCGAATTTCATGAAAATTCGAAATAAAATAAGGCTTTTTATCGATTCGATAGAAGCAAAACGCAGAAGTAAAGAAAAATAAAATTAATTTCCTTTCTATTACAAAAAATTAGATTAGATAAAACTGACAATTGGTTCGAAAAAAAAAATACCTTTCTTAGGCTCAACACATTGAAATGATCGCAAATCTTTAATGTCAATTGAAAATTTTAGCTTATTTATATAATCTCGACGTAATTCGCCACTATCTGATGATGTTGAAAGATTTTCACTGTCATCTTCGGCTGCAAGAACCCAACCATCTTCTTCCATAGGAATCCATTCAATCATTACACCACTCGGCTGCAAAATAATAAGGTAGTTTTTGGATTTTATTTCTATGTACAGCGATATTGATTTAAAAAACAACGGTTAAATGAATATGGGACAGATTGCACAAACTTTCTCAATTAACGATAATTTTCCACTGATATAACAATCTTCAGTCTCATCACCTTCCACAACTCGTTTTGCAGCAACTCCTTGAAGCGTGAAAGCTTCCTGAAAGCGTACAGCATATAACCATTTTTGTTTTTAAAATAAAAAAGTGAAAAAAAGAAGCCATTCTTTCTTCGTTGGAGTAAAAATCTTAAAGATAATAATACTCGCAAATAAATAGACCAAAATAAGACTAGAATGTTGGGTAAGATTTTGAAAAAGCTTCTTTCCAAGAAAAAAATTATACATCGTATATATTGCTATCATGACTTATATTTCTTTAAGAAGAATAAAACTTAGCAAGAAATTGATTAAATTATCGAAGTCATAAAGCAAATGAGGCGTTTAATTATGAAATGGATATTACTATACGTGAGACGTATAGGTATCAAAGTAAATTAGCAAATAACAATATAAAACTTTTGATATATGAAATATAACTAACACGTATAAATGAAGAATGAATGCTGGTGACGTCATCCAAAGCATCCATTATCACCGGTCCTTTTTTTTTCTGATAATGTCGATAGACAAGATATGCAGGTATCATCAACGACAACTAATCAAAATCAAGTTTACTTCTCCAAAAAAAAAAAAAAAAAAAAGAAAAAACAATAAAGAATACGGCAGCGAGTAATCAATGATTTTGTTGTTGATCGCTTATTGATTGCTGTCACCTTGATATTACTGAAAGATCAATTATTCATTATGAATTATTCATTTACATTATTTTTCTGATAAGATGTTATCATTTTACATCATTGCAATAATATATCATTATATAAGCATTGACATCCATTTTAAAAACACAAAAATTATTTTATGTGATATTATAAGCAATCTTTTACAATCACATGAAATATTTTATGAAGTGTTCGCACAAATCTTTTATAAAGCACATTATTAGATATTAACATATTGGCTAAATACTGCACATACATAAAATTTATTTACACTAAATTATCATCATGGGAATAAATAATTTTTTCGTTTTAATCTTTAATCTTCTAGAAAATAATCTTTTTAAGAGAAAAAATATTTTTCAATTAGTTTTTCTAAAATTTATTAAAGCACTTATTAAAATGAGCACATAATATGTATGAATGCATATCTGAAATATTTAAATTCCAAAAATTTTCAATTTGATATGTCTAAAATGAAAATAAATAAAAATACGTCTTAGTGAAAATAATAATTTGCAGAGAGTACATACATACATGCACACACATACACATACACACGCATACATACATACATACATACATACACACATACATACATATATACACAGACGTGTTTATACACATACACGCATACGTATATATGTACACATACATACAAATATACGCACATACAGCACTATATAAAACACATGCACATATATATTCGCACATACACGCATACTCACATACAATATACAACATACATACATCACGCAACATACACATATGCATCACGCAACATACATACATGCATCACGCAACATACACGCATGCATCACGCAACATACACACATGCACATGCACTTTCGACGCGTCGTTGAACAGCAATATTACAACACTAAATCGATTGCCGCGTTGCCGATCGCAGCGCGGCAATCAGCGTGAATGGAGGTGAAACGCAGCGGAGTATGTTTTTGATTCGGAATTGGGGACGTACGCTAGATCATAATTAATAGCCAGTTGACCTTCTTGTCTGCATCTCGCACAAAATACCCAGAAAGCGTGTTACGTGACTCATTTCCGTGTGCTACTTTGACTTATTTTCATGTGTTATGCGACTCATTTCCGTGTGTTACGTGACTCTTTTCTGTGTATTACGTGACTCACTTCTGTGTGTTCACTTTTATCCATCTAAATACATCTGAAGCTCTATCCATCTGAATCTGAATTTTATCATCTGAATCCCGAGTAATTAATTCTGATATTTATTATGTATAAGTGATAGCTATATGTTAACTTCTTGTTTATTTTAAGATTACTTCATGATTTAATTTAATTTGTATGTCAGTGTTGTTATTTTTATCATTTTAGTTTAATTATATCATGAAAATGTTGCTAGGGAACACAAATTATATTTTTCTTTATTGCATTTGCATGACAATAATATTTTCCCATTAAAATATATTACAGTTTTATCAAAATGATAAATGACATTACACTTATCAATTAATTTATTAACTTTCACATACAAATACATGAAAAACGTAAATAATTTCTTCGATTTTCATTGATTTGACAATTTTTTTCTTCTTTTACTACAATATGTTTGAAGCGTCATCATACTTTGTTATCTTCGTTTTTATGTACATTTCGTAGAAAATGATTAACTCGATATATTGACAAAATATCACGTATTGTGTTTTCATCGAATCTATGAATTTATCAATTTATTGAATCTTAGAAAAGATTTTATGCGTTGATTTTTATGGATTTTGACCTTTATTTGTTTATAATTTTTGCAAACAGGCAAAATTTTCTTTTTTTTTTTTTTTTTTTTTTAATTTGCGAAAATTTCAATTTCAATTATCATTTGTTATTTTGCAGATTTTTCCAAATCTTGGCAGATTCTTTCATTAATTTTCTGTGTTGTTATTTGGTTGCTACCATCGATGTATGGGAGAACGAACAAATATGGGGAACTGCTTGCCGTTACTGTTCCCAAATTTATCGCACAACGACGATCGTTCTCCACTGGAAGAAGTTATTGATACAAGCGGCAATAGTATAACAAGACGTCCAGATTCAGAGGTTGTTTAAATCGTAACGCTTGCTAGTTAAAACTTTTGATGAATTACTTTATGTCATATTGTTCGTGATTGTATTATTATTAGCTCTTGATAATTAATGGAAAACATTAACATTTTGATAGATTATCTGATATATTCTGGAATTTTTTTTTCTTATTCTTACAAAAATAGAATCATTCGAGAAACGATTATTGAAAGAAATAGGTCTAAATGCTGTTTCATTGTCATTATATCATCACTTGTTTAAACTGGGCAATCAAAAAACTTGATAATACTTGAATTATTTTGATTGCACTGCAGCAATACAATCAAAATTAAAACTTAGTGGAACAGTGTATAATGTAATAGATTTTTCGAAGCAAAAACTGTGCAGTTTGTAGATAAAATGTAAGAATTTTAAAAAATTTGCTAAAATAACTTTAATGGCTTGTATGCATTTCTGAAAATATCATCTCTTATAATATTCTCTTTTCTTTTTCTTTTTAGTTACAAAGTGCATATATAAATGAACTTTGGATCTCAGAAACAAACAACGAAAGAAGACGACAAGAATTGTTGGTAGAAGATCCTAAAAAAGCGCATGTATCAGCTCTCTTAGAACAGATTCCTGCTGATACGTACAACAAAGAAGCAAAAATGAGAGAAATCGAGTAAATATATTTTTATGCATTTCTTTTTATTCGATTAAATAATCTGGCTGTATTTTCAGTAGTGTATTGGACTTAATTCACTGATGATGGGTGGAAATAGATTGTTTTGATGTAATTGATATTTAACTTAACTCTGTTGCTTATTATAATTTAAAGGAAATCTCAAAACTTTCTATTCTCTGAAATGAGACAGAAGAATGTGTAACAAAAGAATTTTATTGAGCCATCTTTGACTTTTAACAAAATTGATTATCTTTAAAAGTGATTATCGTTTGGTGTAGAATGATTTGAATGTTAAATTATTTCACACTTCAATATCTTTCTTTATTTTGCAAAGATTTTTTTCTTTTTTTCTTTTTTTCTTTTTTTTTTTGGTCTTCTGTTGACAGTAGTGAAATAATTCAAGCTATTAAAAAATACAATAAGAACAGAGCACATTAGATTACATCAACTAGTTTCTTGTTTTTTTTTTTTTTTTTTTTTTTTTTTTTTTTTTTTTTTTTCAAGTCAAAAGAATCTATTTTGAGTAGAAATTTTGCTTTTCTTTTTAATGCTATGATATGTAAATCATGTACTCTTTTTCAGATGCCCAATTTGTATGGTAGATTTCATTGATGGCGATCCGATTCGTTATTTACCTTGTATGCATTGCTATCATAAGAAATGTGTGGATGATTGGCTGATGCGCTCATTTAACTGTCCATCTTGCATGGAACCCGTTGATTCAGCAATGTTATCATCATTTGCTGCACATACGGTTCGAGGTTTAGAAGCATTGGCATGTTCTCCGGCTACTTCTGGTATACATGATAATCTACCGCCTTCGTAATTGATTTGTATAGTTTTTTTTAACTTCACTTATGGCCCGATTTCTTTTTTTATTTTTTAAAAAATCTCAAAAATTTGGATTATTTTTCAATCCTAATCTATGAGATACTGCAAAAAGATGGTTCTAAGTATTTTGATAATAGCCATCGGCTCACTGCAAATATTTTGTATTCAATTAAGAAATCTTTTGATCTTGTCTTTTATACCATATTTATGTATTCTTTATATCTTTATGTATAGGATTTTCTATAAAGTTCAATTTAATGAGTGAAATTATCTTCGGTGAGCATCATCTAGACTGAATTATGGTATTGGGAAATATTGAAAACAATATTTTCTGACATTGCTATGGTACTCTGTCTACTGTCGTTCCTTATTTCTAGAATATGCCTTTTCTATCTTTTTTTTTCTCTGTTTTATGTTATCTCAGAACCTAAATGAACTGAAACATTCCTAAAAATGACTTTTTTCTCGTAAAAAAATATCAAATTAGTTATTACTATCTGTTGCTTTGATTCAGCCAACTTTAAAGTTGAGCACTTATGCTATAAAAGCATATATGTCAGGAATGGCCGTTTTATCAATCATCATAGCTCTTTATTCAATCTCTCTGTTCAGATTGTTAATGATTTTCCAGTTCTAACCAATATACGACTATGCTTGAATCTCTTCTTATCCCGTTTGAATCTTTCAGGACTGAGAAGACCATGTCCTTAAGACTTCGAATCGTTTTGGCATCTTTAATCTTTTGGCCTTTTTTATAGCATTGTCATCTGTTTAAGAAACAATTTTAAAGAATTGTCGGCGATTATCAAAACCATAAAGGAATAATAGATTTTAACATTTTTATGAGAAAAAGGTTGTATCAATTTTCATGTCTTAAATTTATTTTTTCGATTCTATTTTTTAGTATTTTATATGCTTTCCATTCACCTGTCGGGTATGAATGAACAATTGTTTTTAATAGTTTTTATTTCTACAAATCATTGGTTCAATCCCAATATATATATTATATATATGCATATATATTACAATATATATA
>JAOVVO010001267.1:0-12074 GCA_028564675.1 Onchocerca lupi | reverse complement strand
TATATATATAATAAAAAAGTTTCTTTATGTAGACAGAAAAGTCCGGATATAAATAAGTTTATGGAAAAGTTGCGAGAAATGATATTTATCTACCCAAATTTTTTTTGTCTACCCAAGACTATGTAGTTAAGCTTAAATCTTCATTGTCACATGAATATAAAATAATCTTTACTAGATATCTATTACTTATGGAAATATACAATGCCGATACCACAAATCTTACATCATTTAACAGACTATTAGATGAAACATCAGCCTGCGATGGACTATTCATCCATGTTGGTCTTAAAATTGATTTAGGATTCCAACACTGCTGGAGATCACCAGAGAATTCCTTCACTTTCGATTTTGAATCTCACAGCTAGCTATAACTAATTGCTTGATTTAGAATTGATGAAAATATCTTTCGAATGTTGATTTTTATAAACGCTTGATTAATATTTGTTAATTATGATTCTAAAATCTCTTACTTTCTTTCTCTCTTCCCACACATATAGAAAACTGCTTCTATTATCGAAATATTTGTCACAAATATCCATTTTTTGCAAATAGAAGCCACTCAGGAAAGATCAAAAGGGTATTCAGCTTATCAACATAACTTGCTGCTAAAGCATTTTTATGGGTTAGATGGTTCACAAATTTCAGATGTTTCGCATAATTTGGAGATGTTTCTTTTCAAACGATTACCAATTCTCATAATCTCTTCCAAATATTTCATTAAAACAGGCCTTAGTTGAAACTATGGAATGCCTTACCTCATTACAACTACTAAGTTACCTTTCGTTTTGATTGCTGTAAATTTACTGGCCGATAACTATACTGTTCAGAAGTCTTTTAAATGCTGCTCGTTAGATATCAAAAGAATTAAATTTGTAACACTATCTTACTTTTTCAACAAAGACAATATGATTTATTTTTATCCTAGTCTAGAAATAGCAAAAGTAATGCGTGAAGATTTCCGAATAAAAATGATT
This sequence comes from Onchocerca lupi, assembly GCA_028564675.1. Taxonomy (NCBI): domain Eukaryota; kingdom Metazoa; phylum Nematoda; class Chromadorea; order Rhabditida; family Onchocercidae; genus Onchocerca; species Onchocerca lupi. The sequence continues at coordinate 11,100 of JAOVVO010001267.1, read as the reverse complement.
TAAATTTTCAAAATATCGAATTAATAAATAAAAATGAGGTAAAGAAAACAACGCACTTTCATTCCAGCAGCAACTCGTCCAAAAATAGTATGTTTTCCATCCAGATGTTGTGCTGGTGCTAAAGTAATGAAAAACTGTGAACCATTAGTATTTGGTCCAGTGTTAGCCATCGAAATAACTCCAGCACCGGTGTGCTTTAAATCATCATGAATTTCATCCGGAAACCTGTCACCATAAATTGATGCACCACCACGACCTAAGATAAAAATCTGCCCATAATTAAAAAAATGCACAGTTATCATATCAGAAATAAGAGTATTTACTAGTAACGTATAGAACTTTTCAATTTTTTTACTGCTTCGGTAAAAAGACTTCCCACACAAATTCAAGTCCATAAATTATCAATTTTTACTTAAAAAAATTCAAAGTGATAACCAGTTCCGGTCGGATCTCCGCCTTGTATCATGAAATCGGCAATTATCCTATGAAATATAGTTCCATTATAATATCCGCGTCGAGCAAGTTCGGCAAAATTTTTACACGTCTTGGGGGCATGGTCCCAGTACAGTTCGATGCAAATCATTCCCATGCTTGAAATTTGAGATAATTAAGAACTTGAATTGAACTAATAAGTGCTAATAATTATTTTGTAGTATTTGAAAGTTGTTATATTAATCAATTGTTTGGCATTCATACTCGTATTCTTTGGGCAGTTATACAGCTTGCAATGTAACCAATATTTTCAATAAACAGATGGTAAAAAACGGATCATATATATGAAAACAGGTTACATGTAGATGATAATGAAGTAATATTATATGACAAGATGATACAGAATAGATAATAAGATGATGTTGTGGGAAATGTGTAGCTTACTAGACAATATTGCTAAAATGACAAGATGCTACTGTACAAATAAATATTCATCCTATTTGAACAGTATTATCACTACAAATTATCATTAAAATGTCTAGAAAAATGAAGCTAACAATATGGGTGGCACCGAATGCGTAATTTTTTTTAAAATTCAATGCAATAAAATTTTACCTCGTTTCTAATGCAACAAATGGAGGTTTCGAGGAAGTGGAATATGATGTTGGCATTGAACTTGTTGATCTACCACAATAATCGACCAATATCTGAAACATTTAGCTTGTAAAAAATTATTGTAAGTATACAAATTACAAACATATACTGCACGAAGTGCAATTATAAAAATTATTCGCTGTATGCATTCCTAACAGTTTGGATTTTCATAAATTGGCGACGAAAATAGGTTAAAAATATTGCTGACATGCAAAATTGAAGATTCTAAATCACCATAAACATGGAAATTTGCGTTTATTAGCTTGTCTTGCAAAATCTTGAAAACTATCAAAAGTTTACACATTTTCAGTTATGCCGTTCCTTACAAGAAGAAACTGTAGTACGTGCAAAAAACGACAAATCTGACAAAAAATATTTCAGTTATTGAGCAAAGTAAACGTGGAACTCCTTCATAATCCCTCAACAGTAAACCACTTTTCATAATTCTTTAATCTTTACATAAATGTTGACACCTCACCACAGATGGTTTTTTTTCCTCTTTTCTTTTAACAAATCATAATTTGATATTTTCTGATATTCTTTTAAAATATTCGAAGATTTGGCTTTAAACCGATCATGGAAGTGACAAGAAGAAAGTAGCGGTTTGTTCGGCAATATTGATAGTTACGGAGCGCCGCTTTCAAATTACGTACTTTCTAATCTCAGTTCACGTAGTCAACGTACTTAACGTAACACAAATTTTGGGAATTCATAACAGACAATGGATTAATTTACACAGCCTCAACTCAAAACTTCAACAATTATCATCGGGAAACATTCCTCGTTCTCCGGTTCCAACTCCTTTTAACGTCATTGACTGCGTTAAATAATAGCAGCTTTTTAACCATTTAAAATGGTTTTCGTAGATTAATCGGTAACATTATTGGGTTGTGGTACTCGAAAACCGGTTCATCTGCTTGTTGTTAATTTGTATTATCCCGTATTAAGGGTTTTTGCTACGGGATTTTCTGATTTATTATTGCTGATGATTGAAGTGGACAATATAATTAAACTAACATGAGTATGCTACAGCAAATATTAGATCAAGTATGTCTTTCTACTGTTGTCTCATTTTGAAATTTTTCTCTTTCCTCTTTTCAGGATTAAAAATCCAAAAAAAAAAAAAAAAAAAAAAAAAGAAAAAAGAAAGAAAATTTCAGAGGATAAGCTTTGATGAAGATTTACAAAGAGACAGAAAATTCTCTTTTAGAGTAAATTTTATAATCATTTACATTTCCAGATCTATTCTTTGTCGTTGCAGATGTTTGTAGATCCAGAAATTTTGAATGCACTAGATGAAGAGCAGAAGCAAATATTGTTCATCAAAATGCGGGAGGAACAAGTGAAACGTTGGGAAGCTTTTGAGATGAAACGTTTGGAGAATGGTGAGCCCGAATGCTTGAAACCAAAGGATAATTCGCGAAGAATCAGGTGCAAATTCTACGGTCGAAACAGTAATCAAATGGATGAAAGATGACCGGATACCCTACAAATTTTGAATTTAATTAGTAGTCATTAAAACAATTTTTTTTTTCAGCTGGTTGACTGGAGAAGACGGTGAAGTTTGGGTCTGGGTTATGGGTGAGCATAAGGATGACCTAACCATTGAACAAATTACAGAAAAACGGGCTCTTGAAGAAGCACGACAACTTGCTGAAAAGGAAATGTTGGAAAACATGCAGTAATCTTTATGTAACATTCTTTGCTATGAATCTTCTTGATTATCATTCGAAATATCCAAATTTAACAATTTTGTCCAATTCGGGTATTTCGGATTCAAAAAAATTGATATTGTTTAGAGCTCAGTTGCAGATATTATATATACATATATATTTACTTATTTATATTTGCATAATTATGTAATTTTTGCAGCTTAACAGAACTGACTGATGATAATGCAGTGGTCGGGCCACATGAAGATGAGAACACACTGAAAGAGCAGTTGAGCCGTATTAGACCATGGAATAGTGAATATGCTAATAACAAAATACAAGTATTGTTGCATTGCACTTTTTTAGATTCATGATTGTTTGTTTTGCAAGTGTGTCTTGAGAAATTTTAACGTTCTAAAGAGCTAGTTCTTCAGAATCATTTTATGCTTTTGCATTTCTAGAGATCCAAATGTTCCTTCTACGATGTTATGAATAGGTCTTCGATGTACTAATCTGCAATTTTCGTGAAATTCTCAAGTATTGCAGTTACAGGACTCTATATATGATGACGCAGACTCACTGTTCGGCTCACCAAGGAATAATAACGTACATTGGCCTTCTCGTATCACTTCCACTCCAGAATTGTTCTGGCCTCGCAAGGGGATCCTAAAAAAATCTAATGATAATCTTCCATCTAATAATTACATTGATAAAGAGAATAAATTTTCAAACGATATTCATATTGAACAACCAATACCAGAAAAAACATGCAGCCTGGAATCATTTACTGACTCTCTAAAAGTAAGCTATTTTTTCTTTTTTTGGAAAAAAAAATCATTTCAATTGATTTTAATGGTATAGTAGAGCGAACTGTATTTTTATTTTTTTAAAGTCCTAGAAGTTTTATTTTAGAGCAATGGTTCAGATGAACGGTCACAGGTTTTGCCGAGTACTTCTACGTCTAGTACCAATTTCAATGATTCTTTTCTTGTTACCCCGAGCAGTACTAATACATCTTCTGGAAGTGAAGCAATGATTGGTTCTTATGTGCCGTGCTCTCACTATTTGCCACTTTCTCATCAGCCTTCAGGATCAGACATTCGTCCGATTCGTGGATTTGGAAAAGAAGACGTACTGACAGATTGCAGCAGCCCATACGAAATGAAGGTTAAATTTGATCTACTTGCTTTGTAGTGATGTATTTTCGATTCCGATATAATGCAGCAGGTTTGTCATTAAATTAACTTGTTTGGTAATCAAAATAACTAATTTCAGAAGTTTAGTTCACCGGTAAGTGCTACAAAACCTACTTGGATGAATGGAAATAGTTCCACTGGAATCTTTCCCACTGTTCCACGATCACGACTTTGGAATGTAAATACGCAGATCACTTCACCTCAGAAAATGAATTTTGGTGACAACACGGTGGTGAAATTTCGGCCTGAACTTAGTACAGGACATGATTTATCGGGTATTTACATTTCTCATGAGACTTTTATCAATTAAATTTAATAATTCACCATTTTCGATTTAAATTAATTGCTGGTTACAGATATTGACGAAGAAATCAGCAAAAGACAGTCAGAAATTTTCGAAAAAATTAAGGAAAAACATCAGCAGTTTGAGAGAGAAGCAGCACAAGAAGCGGAACGTGCTGAACAAGCTTGGGAGGAACAAAGTTAGTTGATATTGATGGCATTTAAATACATCTTTTCTTTAGAAGTATTTGTAAATTTTCTAGATCATTTCTGTGTGTTGTTATGGATGATGTTTTGGATTACTTCTTTTTTAGAAAAAAAAGCACGTGAAGCGGAAGCTCAAATTCGACGAATTGCGCAGAGAGCTCGCGAACAACATCGTCAGCAAAGCTTGCGCACATCGAGTTCAATTTTACCAGTTCTGAATGATGCGAATTCATCTTTGAAGGCTATTATGTAAGTTATATCTTCATTTTCCTTTTGGATTTTGTCAAAACAATAGTGAAGTGATCGTTCGAATAGAATAACTTTCTATTATTAGAATACAATCTTATATTAAGCTCAGTTCATTAGACGCTTTTTTTTTGGATAAATTTCATCGACGAATAAAGGAGTTGACATTCTACTTGTTAGTTTATGAGGAATTCGTTCTCTCGACTTTATTTGTGCAAGTTACACTATCTACTTTTCACAATGAAGTGTCCAGATCGGATTTTTCCCAGTGAAGAAAAAAAAAATAAAAGCAAATAATTTATGATTGTCGGCAAACTACCTTTTCAAATCGAAGTAGTTGTTCATAAGAAAAATTAGCATTAATAATATTTGCAGGAAGAATGTACCTCGTCCTCCCAAGCCAAAATCGCGTGAAGCAATTATTAATTGGTTCAAAGCTGAAGAGCTGTTACGAGGAACTGGTTTAGATCCACTAACACATCGGCCAGCTGTTTGGTTCCATGGTTAATTATGTCTTCAGCCTTATTTAAACGAACGAAGTTTTTATTCAAAAATAAAAAAACTACAGTAAACTACGAAACTTTTTCCTTTTTCCTAAGGGAAATATATAAGAATATAAAATTCATGTGTCCCTAATTCTGGCTCTTTACTTCAATCTCATCAAAATTTATCTAGATGGCTTAGGTCCTCATTATAATGAACTTTTCTTTATAGGAATAATCCGGCGAAGTAAAGCTGATCAACTGCTACAGAAAAAACCCTCCGGTTCATTCCTTGTTCGTGTTTCGGAACGTATTTGGGGTTACACTATATCGTATGTGGTTGGAAATGGTAATGTAAAGCATTTTTTGGTCGAAAGAATACCACAAGGATATCAGTTTCTGGGAACAAATCAAATAGTGCACAAGCATCTTCATGAACTTGTTGCATTTCACGAGGTAATTTATCTCTGATTTTTTGCAAATTGATCTGGCTGGGAAAATCCTCAATAACGTAATGCATTTTTGATGCACATTTTGTTTCAGGGGTAATTTTTATCAGTCATTCTTAATTTCTGTTGATTGAAAGTGTATCCGCGATGAGAAATGATTCTTTCTTGCTTTATTACAGTATTGATTTTTTAAATTGTAATCCTATCAAACAATTTGTGATCACTTATGATTGATTTTTTGATTTTTTTGCTTAACTTTTAAATCCTCAATGGTGAACTAAACATGATTTTTTTCAGATTTCTCCAATAACAGTTAGAGGGAATGAGATACTGCGCTGGGCAGTAGGACAGATGGATATCGATTTCCCGGATTATGCTGATCTTATTCCTCCTGAATGAAACATATCCCGGAGTAATTTCTTCACTTTGCTTCACTTCCAGTGTTTCATCATGATAAGTGCCTATGCTTTCATCTGCTCTCGCGTATTTTGTCTAATATTAATTTAAATTGAATTTAATTTCTTATTCGTTCGAGGAATACTATTATCATTACTATAATTTGCTTACTTATATCTAATTTATTATTTATTCGTGTAATCTAAGTACTTGCTCATTGTTCTTTTTCTGTATGTGTGAGTGTGTGCCAAATTACCAAAAATGTTTCTGTAATTAAGTCATTCATTTGAACTGACCTGTGATGTAGTTAGTCATCATTAATTAATTCTTCTTTATAATGATGATTAGTTAGTTGGAAAGCGACTGGATCTTATAATCGTTGATATGCATTAATTTTTATTGTGTTTGTATTAGAAAAAATTGATGTAAGTTTTTTTTTTAAATCAGGCGGATTTTCTGATATTCTATGATTCTTGCATTTTCGGCTGCAATATGTATCTTTGTTTGGAGTAGTGATTTTAAGGTGGTTTTTATATCATTTCTAGAATATTATACATGAATTTCATTTTGGATTTCTGAAAGATCTAAATTGATGTTTTAGACGTAAGTTGCCAGTAAGAGGAATAATTGATTTCCAACGACTTATGCATTTGTTTCATATCACTCATCTCTTGCGTATCAATCCTGAGATCTTCTGATGAGTTCAGTGAAATTTTATACATAGTAACTTTTTTATAAATTGTTGCGACTACTGTATGATAGGATTATGAGTTTTTGAGGAAAGAGCTTTTCTGAAATCATGTGTTAATATTGAGAACGGCAAATTTTGAATTTTGCAACCTCAGACCAAAGTTTAGGATTTCTTTTAGTTTTAAATTTTCATTAATTCTTAGCAGGCTATACCAGAAAAGAGTAAAGTTTTCCAGTTCCTTATATGGCTTTAGAATACAATATTGTATGATTGTCGATGATGTACTTATTTGTTCTCGTTATGTTTGTATTTCATCCGTAAGATCTATCAAACGAATCATCTTTCCATATGCATATTTTTGATTCATTGCCCATATTTTTTTTTTTCAAATTGTGAATAATTTTGTTAGTTATTTGCGATTCTTCCTACTTTGTTATTTTTTATATTTCACTGTGCAAGTGATTTTCACTCATTTTCATCTTTGATACATCTGTTTATGTGTATACATATGTGTATGTGTGTATTTTGGGGTATGCAATATGATTTCGAATTTCTGACTTATGAAGCATTTCCTGTGCCTTTATACGTGATGATCATAAAAGCATATAAAAATATATGAAATAAATTATTAGAAAAAATCATCCATCTTCCCAAAGTTTTCAAGTAGGAAAAGAAATTTTCAGAATTTGCTTGTTGTGGCAGCATAATAAAATTTAACGTTTAATTTTTTTTTTTTGTAGTGTTTTTTGCGTATATTGTAAGAATCTTTAAAAAAAAGGAAGAGGAGAAGAAACGCTTAGATTTAGCTGGGACTGCGAAGTTTACTTTGTAATGCAATGATAATTATAGTGATCACAGAAAGTGAGGTTTGGTTGGTCTGCAGTCATTCCGGGAAATTTTCATGGGGAAATATTTATGGCAATATTTCGAAATTAAATAAAATTTCAATGATATATGCAAGTTGGTGGAAGTGTACATGCCGTATTATTGCTATTGCAACGTAAAGTCCGCATTTAATCGATTTCGTTATCGATTTGTTTTGAATGTATTGTGATAAGAATTCTGAAAATGGAAGAGCCTTTATGTTTTGGTCAAACGGAATGTTGATCTTTTTTTTTAATTTAAATTACTGAATCTCACGATTTAGAAATCATCCACACTGTTATAAAAATAAAAAGATTATTCATCGATAAGTGGAAAAAGTGAACTTTTACACAAATTTTTAAATGCATGCTAGTCAGACAGTGTGCAAAATTAATAAAATTTTAATACTTTCGAAATTATTTTTCATCCTTTATTAAATGATAATCAAAAATGTTTCTTTTTTACAAATAAGGAAAGAGAATAAGAATGGAAGAGAATTGAATGAAACTTTAATTTCAGAAAATTCAGTTGATTGAGAAATATTAAATTCAGCAAATTTTCCACAGTTTTAATAAATCATTTTCATTTTATCTCTAAATTTTGGATAGTAAAAAAAAAAAAGATTACATCTCCAACAAATGTATAACCTCTTCATATTTCAATTTTGTCACTGGATATTCAACAACTTCATCATTACCATTTTCGTAAACGATTGTTGGATCAGTTCCTTGCGTAAGAATGACCATTCTTTGTCTTTTTTCATTAATCTTAAAACATAATATTTAGAATAATTTCGAATTATAATTACAGATTTACTTTTATTTCTTATTTTCTCAGAATAAAAAAGAAAATAAAATAAAATTTTATTTCAGTAATTTATTTCGTAAAAATTTACGCACCTTTGGTTGCATTGCATTCATTTTCCTCATGCATTGCATTATTTGCTGCACCAATTGCTGAACCGAAAAATAAGAAAATTTTCCAAAAATTCACAAATTTTAACTTTCCGAAAACATAGACAGAATGCGAGGAACAGATTTTTAATTACTAACGGTGCAATAATAAAATTTCATTTAAAAAAAAAATGGAAATTTGTAAAAAAATGAAATAATCAATATAAGCAAAAGTTATAAAAACATTATTATTAATCTATTGAATAATAAAAACCTGTTCATTACTTATCAAAGATCTTATGAAAATGATACAAAAAAGAGGAAATAGTTACCTAATTTGGCTACAAAACTGAAATATCGTTAATCGATGGCTTGTTTGTAAAATCTCGGTAAATCTGATTGATCATTAGTTAATTTTCGGTCTTTTTTTAGCAATATATTCCCTTCAACTTTCTCTCTCCCAAATCAGGGTAAGGATTTCTTTACTTTCATCTTTTCCGGTAACATAAAATACAATGGAATTTCGAAATTTAAAATTATTGCTGAAAATGGAAGGAGTCAAAAATTTTTCCGTTTGTAATTTTTAAACGAAAATTAAATTTTAAAAAGTTTGGAATACAATGGCAATATTTCAAAATTTACCTTCATTCTCTGTCTCTATCTTTCCTTTCCTTCTCTGCTCTGTTAAGCAATTATCAATATGATTATCTTTAATCGTTTACAATGAGCTATTTGAAATTTCGCTCCTCACCGAATTCAAATTTGGAAAATAATTATTTATAACTCTTGGAAATTTCAATTCTTATGCAAACTTTCAACTTCCTTCAAATCGACTATTTCAATCAATTTCAGGGGAATTGAATTTTTTCAATTATTAACTGATATTTCCGATAAATACCGCATTTAAGTCGCAAATTTTGTTCGATTTTTTCCTGAATTCTTGTTTCCGACAAATACCGTATCCAGTCACACGGATACATTTCTATATTGACATTTTATGAAGTGAAAGTTGAATGTCAATTGTCGCATCTCATCGCTTCATTCATTCGTTCAAAATTCTACAATTCAAAATGATATAGAAGAATATCTTTCTAATATGTCTTGAAAATTTCCCGCTAATGAAATTTTGAATAATGAATTTTCCATATTATCAAACTTTTTCCGGACATCATAAATTGAACTATTCAGATCAGATTTTTTTGAATTAGATGGAAATTATGGCTAAATCAATTTTTTATCGAAATTTGCCAAATGTAAAATAACAAACATCATTAGAGTCTATTTGTTAGATTTTCATTGAATTTGGAATGCAAGCTGTATATCATGCAAATCGAACAAATTTATTCTAATTTAATTCAATTGATTCGAAATTTTTAATGAAGGGAATGAAGAAATAAATGTAAATCCAAAAGTTAAGTTTTTTTTTTCAATTCTTTTAATTTTATTCTTTTTATTAAATTTGAAAAAATTAATTTATGAAATTTTGAAAAGAAGAAAAAAAACCAAAAAAATATATGTGAAAATGCATATTAATAACATGAAATCAATGTTATATAAATAAATTATGATTGGCTTATCATAATTATAATCTTATGTTTCTATTTCGTTCCCTTAAATTAATTTAAAGATTTTTAATTTCAATTAATGAAGGCAATATTCATGAGAGGTTTGCGAAATTTTGAATTTGAAAGATTCGAAACGATCATTTAATTGATATTTGACAGAGATGTTGAAAGGATTTAGATGATTAATGTCTTCAGTCTTAAAATGCAATGTTTTAAGATATTTTGAATTTAATGATGGAAGTTAAAAATTTTGGAATTTAAAATTTTGAAACAATAAGTGTTTGATAAGAATATTCAAAAGAAAGAAAAGAAAAAGTAATATAGAGAAAGAGGGAATTGGTGACATAATTAATGCATTATAAATAAATATAAATGAATCTGACAACATTTTTGTTCAGGAAGAGAAGAGGAATAGAAAAAAAACAGGAAGATATAATATTTATTAAATCATTTTTTAATTTAGATATAATAAAATATTAAAAAATTTTTTATACTTACTGAAATGAATCCATCAAATGACTAATTCTTTTATAATGAAAATCAAACTATACTTTAAAGAAAATGATCAAAAATGATATTTTAAACGTATCAAATACTGCAAGTATTATATTCAACATGTAAAATAATTAAAAACTTCATTTCCCAAAGTATAATATTTTTAGCGAGATAAACTATAATATTTCCCAATGAAATCATACGAAAAATGTATCTTATCTATCTATCAATCAAATCGAACTATATTATCCACTTATCTATTTAGATCAATTTTATTTGATAATAATATTAGCAAGAGAGAAAAGCGAAAATTCAAATTTGTATTAATATAATTCAGTTATGGCTTTCATAAGTTAAGTTAAATTCCCATCATCCAAATCACAGATAATTCAGTCAAATTACACCAGTATCAACCATAGATATAAAGGTCTTTTAAAAAAGTAAAAAAAAAAAAAAGGAAAAAAACCAAAATGTGGTTAAGATTAAAACGAACGATTAAATTTAAATTTGATAAAACCTTTTACATCATAAAGTATACATGTATACCATGAATCGAGACTTTTGAATTTCTTGAAATTTTATAATCATTTATATAT
>JAOVVO010001266.1:0-12131 GCA_028564675.1 Onchocerca lupi | reverse complement strand
AGGGCACTTTTTCCTCGTGAACTCATGTCGACAATAATTAAGATTAAATGTTGCATAGCCCAAATTTATCGTTTATTGCTATTTACTTGTTCACATTCCTCTTTTTAGAATATTTCTTTCTTTTCTTTTTCTTTTTACTTTTCCATTAACATTTCAAAAAAGGGCTTTTTGCAATTTAAATGAGCAAAAAAAGGTAATTATGATAATGTGTCGTAATAATAATGCAAAATATAATAGAACTATGTTAGGACTTTCTTTCTTTCGCTTTTTCTTAAAATTCAGATTTTTATTGAGAATATTGTTAAATGATCATTTATACAGCACTTTACAGGTTTTATCGTGATTGTATATGCAGAATTTGTCTAAACAGGATAAAAGCTCGAAACTTCAGTTTTAAAATTTTTCTAATGCATTTAATATCATTGGTTAAGTATTGGGTTTCATTCAAGAGTATTTCAGCTGATCAATATGATCCTTATTTCAAGACTTCTCGAAATCAGTTCTATTGCGCTTCCGGGCATTTAACCTTCATTAATTGTCAATTTATGATATTTAGGAAAAAAATGTTGTTGTTCATTCTCTATCTGCGCTTAATGCACAAAATTCAAAAACACATTAAAATTAAATTTAATTGAAAATATATCAAAGTTTTGGATAAACTTGCAAAAAAACTGAAGTAAAGGATTAGATTAAATTAGGAAAAGGAATTTTTTTTCGTGTGAATAGTCGATTTATCGTAATAATAATTTTATCAATTGATGTAATCGTCGTTAGTTTTCTTTTTTTTTTTTTTTTTTTTCAAGTTCTCTTTGATTATTGATTGTAAGAGATTAGTGAAAATCCAAAAATTTAATAAACATCAATATTGGCTTTTCCAGAAAAGCTGATGATTTTAACGTGATATTTTCTTAATGAAGAAAGTGAAAATATTTTGTTTCAAAAAATTTTCGTTTTTATTTTTTCAGAAAAGAATGAATCAAAATACTTCGAATATGCTAAAGTTCTGATTCTGAATTTTGCACTATATTGTACTTTTATAAACATCGTTCATTTTTCAGATCCGAAATATTCCCAATGTAATATTGGACTTAGACAATCGAGATTTAATGATAGTAGTTGTGATGATGGTTCGTTCGGTATAAATCGTAGACAGAATAATTCCATTCAAAGCAATCATTCATGGTCAAGTTATTTGAAGTTAAATATTATCAAAGTTGAAAAAAAAGAACAATAAAAAATAGCAAATAATTATCAAAAAAAAAAAAAAATTATGAGAAGAACTGCAATTTTATTATGTATTGATTAGAGATAAATCGAACAACAATTGATTTCAATTCCGAAAATGATAATGGATTAATTCTAGAAATGCAAAGCGAATATGGTCGTATTCTCAGTCAAACTAATTTTTCCAAACCAAATATTCATATTTATTTTTCGCTTTCCATTTCAGTTAATGAAACGCTAGTTAATGACGCATTAACTAAAATTTTGCAGATGTTTTCAGACTGAAGCGGCGATATTTTTTTTTTTCCAATCCTTCCATTATATTTATCAGATTTTTTGCCTTATCAATTATATTCTTGAGAAAGCATATTCAAACATTGTTTTCACTTGTTACGCATATATTAATAATACTTATACAGCTGTTAAAATTATGATGAAAATAATTGTTAATATTTAATTTTATTGTGTAAGACAAATTTTACTACTGGATTATCATTGAATCATTGTCATATTTATTGATATATAGAAGGAATTACGCAATTATTAGCGAATATTCAAATAAATTGATTGTTGCATTATTTTTTTTCTTTGTCGCTCGTAGAGAAGAATACTGCTTAATTGAATTGTTGGACTGTCGCATCGTTCTTAACTCCAAATAGTTGCTATTTTACTGCGAATTTGAACTATTTTGTTACTGGTGTGTCGGTGTACGAACTGACTTAAACGATTATCGTGAAATATGATAGTTAATTGTTAAAATTAGTTAAAATAATGAAAATTTTTTCATTTAAAAATGAAAAAAAGAAATTGCTATTTTAAAATGAACGAAAGAAAAGAAATAGTTCATTTGTTGTAGTTTTTCGATCAATCAATTATTGATTAAAGAAAATATTTTTGATATTTGAACTATACCGGAAAGTCTAGATATGATTATGTCCAAAGAGTACCATTAATATAAATCAGAAATATGTCGTACAAGAATAATAATCCTGAAGGCTGCATGTTAAGAATCCTGAAAGATCTAAGGTTTTTTGATAAAACAACTAAAACAATCAAAAATGATTTCTGCTAAATTTAATTTTAGGATTAAAGGATTAAATAGGATGAATGCTATTTAAAAATCATTATAAGAGAATGCAATTTTGAAATTATGATATTTCCATGACATAAAGTTTTTTTCAAAATAAGTTTATTTTTAAAAAAAATTAGTTATTCGGGAAAAGAAGTAATTTTTCATATTTTTTACTAATAGTTTCATAGACGAAGAAATGATTAGCAAATCGAATGGATAAAAGAGACTTGACAAAATTCGATATTATATCATCAACAAAGAAATTGAGAATAAATTTACATAAACAGTATAAGAAGTGAGAGAGAAAGAGAACAGAGAGAGAGAAAAATTAATAGAAGGAAAAAAAATTTTATTTGGTTAAACTGAATCTTTCTTAAATTAAGAATTTTTCTCCGAAATGCGCTTTTTTTTCTCCTTTTATTTACCGATATGACTTCTTTATAATTAATAGCAATTAATAAGATAATTATTGCTCTCTTTTTTCAATTTTTTTTTTTTTTTTGAATGACCCGAAATGATAAGAAATAATTCGACAATTTTATTGGTGTTAATTTAAATTTAATTGGAGGAGATTTTCTTTTTTTTTTTTCTTCCACTTATTCTAATTTATTTAACAAGGTTATTGCCGAATTTTAGGTAAATAATCGTTTCAAAACGGAGCATTATTGGAAAGAGAATGAAATGATTAAAGCAAAATGTGAAAAGATTTTCACCGATTTCATTGATTGTTGGCATTTTCCGTAGCCATTTGTACACAATGAAAAAAGATGAATTTTTCATGGATTGAAGACCCGAATAATATGCTTGAAATTTTTCTTAATTCCATCGCTAATTATGTATATCGATATATCATGGTCAAAATAATCATAATATTATATCGACTGACCAATTAGATCTTTCTGATTTCATCAAAAATTTTCTATCTCAGTCATCCTTTTGACATTATTTATTATCCATCTATACCGCGATAAATAATATTCAATATGCATATTTTCCATAGATTTACTTTTTAGTTATTTACTTGTTTATTGACTATTAATCTGTTTTTTATTTGTTGATTACTCAGATTTACTTATCAAGTATTTACTGATTTTTAATTTTTTTTTAATTTTTTTTTTTTTTACTTATCAAGTATTTAATGATTTTTACTGATCAATTAAAGATGATCTCGAGTAATAAAGATCAAATAGTAAGACTAACAATCAAGCATTTATCTTTTGATAATTCTGATAATTACAAAAGGTATGTTTGAAATAGAACATTAGTCAGATTTTCAAAAAATGACAATTTCTTACTTAATTTTTTTTTACGTCAAAATATAAAAAAGAAACTTTTCAGCTTAGCTTTTAATTAAGCAACTAAAATTTTCAAAAAATTCCATTTAAAATTTCGATTTAAAATATTTAAAATACGTCAGTAATGAAAAAATATATATATAAAAAAGAATGAAAATTTCAAGTTCTAATTTAAAAAATTCAAAACACGATCAATATTGAAAAAATATTTTAAATTGTTGTTTCGAAAATTCCAGAATGTCATCAACAATGAATAAATACTTCAAATTATTATTTCAATAATTCGAAATGCCACCAATAATGGTTTTTTTCTAATTCTAATTTCAAGATTTTAATGAGAATTCATTTATTGTTACATTCTTTCTTCATTTTCCTCTAAAAAAAAAAAAAAAAAAAAAAAAAAAAAAAAAAAAAAAAAATAAAAAAAATAAAAAAAAAAGTTTTGGTAATTTTTTTTAGCATTCTTTTTGCTCATTTATTATTGTTGTTGCTATTATTATTATTTTTTTCCAATATTCATTACCGTTATGATCGATACATAACCAACTAAAACAATAATAACAATTATTCGGGGAAACAAAAGGAAGAATATTGATAATTTTTAAATTTGTGATTTAAAAATGAGTGAAGTTGATAGTTTGAGAAGTTTTGAAGTACATTGACACAAAAAGGCGGAGGACACTTGGAGGACATCGTCATCATAATCACAAGAAGGATCGATGACAATAATTTACGCAAAAAAAAAAAAAAGAAAAATTGAGAAAATGAGACTGAAATAATTTAAGGATGAAATCATTTCATTTCATCCCACTCATTTATTTCTTCATTTTTATTTTTGTCTTCGTAAAATGAAATGTCACTCTTCCCTCCTCCACAAGGACAATTGAGACTTTCGGGATAATAATCATCAAATGAAATAATTTTAACAAATTGTGTCTTTAAGGTAAGATAATTAGATTTTTTTCCTTTTTGTGATTTTTGTGATCGTATTCTAATCCTTTAATATTCTTATCGCTTATTGCTCATACCATTTTTGAACATGTGATGATCATCTTTAAGGTAATCAAAAATTTCTTTTTATGATTAAAAAGAAGAAAAAAGAATAAAGAAAAGAATCAACAAATATTTAAATTTGTGATATTTAAATGATATATCACTAAAGTAGAGTAATATATCATTAAAGAAAAGAAATGATGATTTTATGATAGAAATATGCTAAAATGTATTATCATCAAAGAAAAAACGATATTGAAATAATTCACAAATTCAATATCGTTAGAATTTATAATACTTATCAATGATTATAATACTTATCATCAATTCCTTTTTTTTTCTTGTTTAATAATATAGACACTTAGTGATATTTCAAGTATCGAACTTTATCAAGTCAATTTATCATGTCATATTTCTATGAAAATATTTTTGAGAAAATATTTCCGATGTTTAATAATATAATTTATTCTTATGAAAGTAATATTTCTAATATGAATTGAAAAAGCTAATGATAAGATTCGGTAATAACGCTATATATTTTCACAGAAATTGATATTATTGTGATATCTTTCATAGGAATGGCACAAGTTGATGAAATGATCTGATAAAGTTCGATTTTAATTATTACTAACATAGAAATATTTGATATTTCATAGAAATTAGGATGCAATAAGTTTATTTGATATTCAAGTTTGGACTTCTAATCCTCTCCCGTTCAATGAGAAAGGTTGAAGTTCACTTTGAATGCTTAAGAAAAAAACTTCATCTTAAGGAATTTCATTCCTCAGAACAATATTTGATTAGGATTTTTTGATTTGTAACTTAATAATTAAGATTAAATAAACTATATATGAAACTACCAGACTGACAAGTATTTGAAGTGAAAAAT
Organism: Onchocerca lupi; assembly: GCA_028564675.1. Lineage (NCBI taxonomy): Eukaryota > Metazoa > Nematoda > Chromadorea > Rhabditida > Onchocercidae > Onchocerca > Onchocerca lupi. Next base: position 6,658 of record JAOVVO010001266.1, on the reverse strand, counting down.
TATTTTAAAAAAGGACTCGGAAAATGGAAAAAAAATTCAACAAATTCAATTCATAAATTTAATTTAATAAAACAATTCATAAATCTAATTTTTTAATAAAATAATTAAAAAACAATTATTATAATTGGCAGAAATTCTAAAAATTAGAAATTCTGCTACTAAGTTTCATGAGCTAAACGGCTTAAGTTGAGGAAAAATTTAGAATTCGAAAATTAAAGTCTTATTTAAAAAATTAAGTAAAAATGGAAAAGAAAGAAAGAAAAAAAGAGGAAACTGATAGATAGAAATAAAATTGCAACCTAATAAGCTAAACAATATCTCTTAAAAATATCTTGAAAAGATTCCATTTAAAAAATGAACTAATAATGGAAAAGAAAGGAAGAAAAGAAGAAAACTAAATATGTAGGAATAAAGTCAGTAAGAAAATTTCAAAAATCCAGTAAATGATCAAATGAATAAAATTTGTTTTTTTTTTTTCTGTTCTTGTGGAAATCAAAGGAAGCTCATTATGGTATAAATAAAAATCCTAAAAGAATGTGATTTTAAAAGGAAAAGGAAGCAAATAATAAAAAAAGAAAGAGAGAGAAAGAAAAGCTAAAAAAGTTAAAAAGAAAAAATAAACAATTCATTTGGATTTAAAAATGTGTTTTTTTTTTTTTTGTTTTCTATTAAAATTTTTGTTAAAATTAATTTATTCTCTTGTTTTTCTTTCATAAATTTGTTAAAAATCTTCAGAGAGAGAAGAAGAGGGAAGGAAAGAGAGAGGAAAGGAAATGGAGAGGTAATTTAATGATACTGAAATAACTTCATGATTATTTCAATATCGGTTTCTTTTTAATGATAGTACTTTTCCATATTTCTATTGTGAAATCGTCATCTCTTTTCTTCAGTGATATATTATTTAAATATTATTATTTTAGCGATATATCATTTAAATATCATTATATTCAAATATTCATCTTTATTCTTCTTTTTTTCATTTGTTATTATAAAAAGAAAATTTTAGTTACCTCAAAGGTAATCAATCACATATACAAAAATGATATATGCAATACAATTATAATTAGGGAATATTATGTCTTTTTTTTCTTCAATTATGAAGAAAAAGAAATTTTGTTTACTTTTATTGAGTAAAATCAGTAAAGCATTGATCTATGCGATTTTAACAACGCCAATAGGTATAGTCTGATGAACATTCACAATGAAATAATCCTGGTGTATTCACGCAGGTACTAAAATTAAAACAAATAGTACCATCTTAAAAGATTTTTTTAGAAATCAACGATATTCGTCGTATTATCTTCGGAAATCTCAGATCACTCGTAGTTCCATTTAGGATTCATAGAACTGATTCCGAAGTTATGAATAATAAATATTGATTACACTCATGATTTTGTTTATTGTAATAGCTAACACACTTTTTTTTTTTTTTAATTCATAAAAGGACGTATGAAGTGTTTCTCTCAGAATTTTCTTGTCTTCTTCCTTTTAAACATGCTGTGTATATAAATAAAAATGTAAATGTTCGTCTAAAATTTTTAGTTCCGGAAGTTTTTAAACACGCGCCAATTCGAATGGAATTAAATTCTTTTTATTTCAAATTTTCAAATCAATCAGTGAAAATTTTAAAAAATTATGTAGAAAATAAGCGTAGACAAAAAATTCAGTTCCTCACTTACTTTTACTTTTCATGATTAACAGAAAAAAAAAGGGTATATCCACATATAAATGGAAAAATTCGAATGCATTCGGATGCAACATTGCATTAAAATTTCAAATTAATCGACAAAGAACCTGAAACATTGTTGTCGGAAAAAATTGAATTTTAGCAAATATATTCAAATGATCAAAGTATTCGCATAACAGAAATTTATATTATTTCTCAATCAAATCAATCACTTATCCATATCTTGCCACAATGATCTTTGATCCCTCATCCTCCAATCTGCTAATAGAGCTCATGTGGATTGTCTAAAGGATTATTTTACAACATATAAATTGTCTGAATTGTTGTAATTAATCTTTTTAGAACAAAAAATGGACTACTAAAATGGTCCAGGTCCTTTTCGTGCATAGTAATTATATTTTCTTGAATGAATGGAAGGCCAGCTATATCAGAGTCAACAGTAATACTAACATATTCCCGATTAATATTTTGGCTTTCCAAAATTAGCGAATCGCCTACTACCTGAATGGAGCGTCAATATCATCTACATGAGTAAAAATGTCAGTGCTCCTTGTGGTTTATAACAGAACTTCGTAAGTTCTCCACCGATTGTTCTCAAATTTTTACAAAATCTTCTATTCGAATAGTTCATCATTTTTATATAGAGATAATTACTTTTTTCCACGTGTTACGTCCATGAAAACTAAAAATAAGTGAGGAGGACTGAATTTTTTGACTCTGCCCCGCACCACACTCTCATAAGCGAACTGAATTTATACGCCACGCTTACTTTCTGCATTGACTACAGCTACTTCCTGCAACGTTTCAGGTTTTTCATCAACTGATTTGAAATTTTCATACCGTGTTACATTCGAATAGGCGCATGTTTTTGAATAGATAGGATGCGTTATTTAAGATTTTTTGTTTGTTTTTTGCTTTGTGAGGAATATAGTTCGTTTACTTTTTGATTTGTGACAAATGCAATTGTGTCGCAGAAATGTCGAGATCATGATAATGTGTAATGAAATGTTTCCTTCAAGCAATTTATGGGTTATCTTATCTAATATCAAGTCGTGTCTTGGATTGGCTCTTTGTCATAAATGTTCAGTGTTCATTTTGACATAACGTTTCAAGTTTTTACTCATTGATTTGAAATTTTACAAAACATTACAACGAGTAGACACATTGTTTTTGCATAAATATACCTACCTTTTTTTCTTCTATATGAAGGATATCCATTTTTCCTGTGGCGATGTTGGATATTAATGCTCGAGTATATCACTTAAAGCATTTTGCGTCTATCATGCATGGTTAATTGGGATTCAGTGTACCGCAAGGCCCATGTATTATATTTTTCATCATAACTTCATACAAATCCTTATCGACGTCGGCACTCGGTATTTCAGCACAAATTACATCGTCGATTTCGTCTGAAGTGATTTTGTCATAAAGTGGATTATATATGTGCATGTGGCAATCCTCTCTTTTGTCATTTCACTGCGTACAACCAGCAGCGTACAGAACCAAATAATTCATGTTTTACCACGAAGTCCATCGGCGATTTCAGCTCCTGAAAACACGTGCTGTGATGTCATGCTTATTCATCGGCGATTGGCCAGGAAAGTAAGAGATTTTGTATATCATCCCAAGCTGGATAGGTCTGAACGCCTGTAGTGACAAACACACGCAATTGCATATTGAGCGTACTCATGCATATGACGTATACTACTGTACATGAAGATGACAAAATAGTCTTCCAACTTTCGTTGTATTACCATCATTTTCAACTGCATCTCGCAAATGAATGTATTCTTCAGTGCGAAGCTTGGTCTGATTCAGACGGATGAATATCAAACATTCTGTTTCGATTTTTGCATACATGTCTACAATATATTGATAAAACAACTGACGCCATTTCAAAATGTGACTGTCTTTATCCTCTCGAATCATTAATCGGAATAAGTGATAATTCATTGCGCTGCATTTCCTATTTTTCCTTCGCCGCTGATTGGATATCATCTTAACGTTGAAGTGCTATCCATTATAGCCATCCCAAAAAAATGATTGGATATTGCAGAGCATCGTAGCATCGATGAGTTTCTGCAATTTTTATCAATTGATTGTTTCTCCGGTGAAGAACAATTTCTCTTGATTGGAACTAATATCCGGCTACAACAATTGCCACTTCGTCTACATTAGAAGCATCGAATCTTCGCAGATGTTCTCCAGCAGGCGTTTTGTTAGCATGAATAATAATCTTGTGTGTATCAGATGGCATCATATCAATTGCTGTTTTGAACAAACGCACTAAATTGTGTTTTTTTTTTTTTTTTTTTTTCGTAAAGAATGCAATTGGGAAATGACGGATCTTTTTATGTGGTATGAATCTCCGCAGCTTGCATTCAATTCATCATTGCTATCATCGATAAAATACATTTTTAGAAATTTATACTGATCATCTGGGAACGGAAGCTTTATGATAAATTTGTCCTTTCACTTTGAAACTTGGCATGAATTCTGTTATGATTTTTGCGCCGAACGAGGTCATTTGGAGGCACGAGTTGTTTTAGATAGAAAACGCTTTGTTTCGGCAATATATTCGGCAATAAAAGTTTTAATGGCCTATTGCTGATCTAAGCGAATCATAATAGTGAGAATCAATCTCCAATCCTACCAAACTACAAATCAATTTACAAAGTACCAGTTTTTTTCCCCAACACTAGAAACATGCGCTTTCTCTTTTCCTTTTTTTTTTTTTCACTTAACCACGCTCAGCTACAGCATCGCTATATAAGAAAATACGTGTACTCGAATGTAACGTTGCGTCAAAATTTCAAAACAATAGGTAAAGACTTTCCAGTATCTAAGATTTTGAATTAATATAGGTAGGGCGTGTGTTTAAGAACTTTCGGAAGTTTAAGATTTTGAACGAACATTGACATCTTCATTTATATAGACTAGCTGGAGCTGGACACGTGAAGCGCGGCCGGTCGTCCAGCTAGTATCAAAAATAAACATATCTTTTTCATTGTAAATTCTCATTTCAAAAGAATGAAAACGAAACTTTTTTTTCTTTTGCAATATTGTACGATGAGTAATTTATGAGTGAAAATGTATGCAAAAATCAAATAAATTATTGCGAAAATAGTCAGATATCAGTTTAAATTTCAGATAGCATATTCGCGAATTGAGGTTGATGAGGTCGTATGCTCTGCTTATTCACATGAATTGCCGCGTTATGGAATTAAGGTTACATTTGGGTCGTTTCGCAGTCAGTCATGCATAAAATTTGCAATTGCAGTTAAAGGAGCACTTGTTGATTCTTGACATGTGTAGGTCAGATTTCATGGCATGCATGATTTATGTGATATTTATGTGCTGCATGGGAACATTTATATATTCGTATTGCGTCTGATTGTTCAGGATGGATAAGGCCAGGAGAAAAAATACATTTCAAAGTTCGGAACAGGAAGGATTAATTATTCTTGGTTGATGGATGTGAATACAATGGGAATTAATGGATTTGTCATTTACAGGTAGGCTTGACCAACTATGCGTCAGCTTATGCCACTGGTTTATTGTTGGCCCGACGTCATTTGCTCAAAATTGGTTTGGCGGAAACGTACAAAGGTGTGGAAGAAGCAAACGGTGATGATTATAATGTTGAAAAAGAAGGTGAACGGGCACCTTTCCGTGCGGTCCTTGATGTTGGCTTAGCACGCACTGTTACAGGTGCTAAGGTTTTCGCTGTCATGAAAGGTGTTGCTGATGGCGGTATCGATGTTCCACATAGGTATTTGTCATTTTTTACAACGGTTCAGTTTATACAGTCTGTTGTTTGGTAGCCGATTATATGGCATAACTTTGCAAAGTAATCTTTTCCACGGCAAGTACATTGGATTTTGATTTTAATTTTTAGCTGTGTTATTCTACTGATGCTATTTTTTAATGAGACGCGTTTTTTCGGTTATAATTCGGAAACGAAATATAATGCTGAAGTCCATCGCGATAGAATACTTGGAAAATAAATGCGATTATATGAAAATGCTGAAAGAACAATATATAGATGCATATAAACGACACTTTTCGCGTTTCATTGTCGCTAACATCAGCCCAGGGACGTAAGTTGTTGCGAAGTTTCTTTATGAAAGCAGGAATATTGCTGTAATTAACTCCGATGTTTGTTTTTATTTCTGATGCTAATGTGCAAAAGTTTATGTACTTGCAGATTGTGATATGTATAAAAAGGCGCAGAAGCTATCCGCAACACGGAAGCCTAAAATTATTGCTGTTCGAAGTGGAACGAAAATTTTGAATGTTTTTAGTTCTTTCTAATCATAATTTGACATTTTATTCAGGATGCAATACTTATGTCAGTGATAAATGGATTAAAATGTCCCAGCACTGGATCATCTGAAATCTTGTTCGGAGTTTTCTACTACAGTATGATAAATTGACGTTAAATACCCGGAAGCGCAACAGAACTGATTTCGAGAAGTCTTGAAATAAGGATCATATTGATCAGCTGAAATACTCTTGAATGAAACCCAATGCTTAACCAATGATATTAAATGCATTAGAAAAATTTTAAAACTGAAGTTTCGAGCTTTTATCCTGTTTAGACAAATTCTGCATATACAATCACGATAAAACCTGTAAAGTGCTGTATAAATGATCGTTTAACAATATTCTAAATAAAAATCTGAATTTTAAGAAAAAGCGAAAGAAAGAAAGTCTTAACATATATGATAGGTTCTATTATATTTTGCATTATTATTACGACACATTATCATAATTACCTTTTTTAGCTCATTTAAATTGCAAAAAGCCCTTTTTTGAAATGTTAATGGAAAAGTAAAAAGAAGAAGAAAAGAAAGAAATATTCTAAAAAGAGGAATGTGAACAAGTAAATAGCAATAAACGATAAATTTGGGCTATGCAACATTTAATCTTAATTATTGTCGACATGAGTTCACGAGGAAAAAGTGCCCT
>JAOVVO010001265.1:0-12194 GCA_028564675.1 Onchocerca lupi | reverse complement strand
GTGTTAATTTTTTGAAGAATAAATTCAGTGGTCAACTAAATCATGTGGAAACATTCGTGCAATTAAATTCAGGACCTGCAGTATGATATCATTCATTTATTTATAACATTTATGTTCTTTGCTTTTGAATGACAAGAAATCAAAAACCTTATCGTTAAGATTCGTTCTTTTATCTTACTTTTTCTCCTTTTTCGAGTGAATTTTCCCTTTTTTCAGTTACAAGAAATGAATGAATGTGGTGAGTAATTTAGGAAATTTTGAATCTTTACTTTGCTTTGCATTGTGATCTTATTCTTTTTTAATTTTTGATAATACGGTTTCATGTAACCTTGTTTTATATAACCTTCGAATATGCATCTTTTGAATCACTACCCTGTGCTCGTTGAGGTTTTGTTCTTTTGTTGAAAAAGTTAGATTTTTATAGAAGAACAAGCAGCAATCAAAACAGTTTGAAATTTGCTATGAATAGAATTGACATTTGCTGTGCATAGAAATTCATATTAATAATTAGTAATTTATATAAATGTAATGCATTTTATGGAAAATTTGAGGACTTTTTTTAGGGTTATTCGTTTAATGCAGGGACATATCGCACTTTAGTTTTGGCCTTGGCAAATATGCAGACCGATGGCTTAGGCAAAATAAGGCGAAGTATCATGCCGGAGCGCTTACCAAGAAGCTCTTTCCGGACACCGAAAAGGTTTGAGAATTAATCCAATATATCAAGATCGAAACGATGTATTGTATCGATGCCTATTTTAATTTTATTTATTTTCCAGAGGTTCTTTTTGGTTCAATGACAAAATTGATGGATGGTGTCTTCCATTTTATGGATCAGACAAAAGTGTCGTCAGTCGGTCTCAATATTTTGACTACAAGCTCCATAATGTTTTGCCAGTAAGTTGGTTTCTTTTTCTTCTTTTTCTCTTTTCTTGCTAGCATTTTCGACGATTTTCAGAACAAATTCTTTAATAATGATGAATTCAAAGCGCTTTTCTATTCTGATGTTTAATTTTGAATGAAAGCACATTTCTGTCTGACAGTATGTGATGATTTATGAAAATATTTTACATGATGGTAAATAAGTTGTCGTTTTTGTTTGTTTCTCAAGTTTCAAGAGATTCTTTCTCATACATTAGATTTTGCTTATTAATTTTAGGAAATTACTGGTGATTTATAGTTAGGGCATATTTCATTCGGAAGTTATTGCTGTTCTAAGATTAAACTTTTATATAATTTTAAGCGACAGAGAAATTTCCGTGCTCCTTGTATTCTTCAACTCAATAAAGTTGAAATATTGATTTCTTTAATATAAATTTTGCACTTTACTGAGTTGAAAGTGCTTTTTGCTATTCATTATTTGAGCATTAAGTTCATCCAAAATGCATTTTACACATTCAATTTATTTACCATTTCGGAAGAGTGATGAAAATGGAGGTGTTGAAAGACATTTCTGCTGTTATTTTGAAACAAATATGAACAGTTTTTCAGCTATAGTTTTTGATTACTTGTTCATGGTTGCAAAAGAAAAATGCAAAATTTAATGAAAGGGAAATTATGCTTATCGGCGCAAATTGAAAGACAATAAAGATTTGTAGGAAATGATATGTAGTGAGTTAATGTCAAAGTTTAAGGTATAGTTTGCAAGCATTTCTAAAAAAACCCATCTCATTTTTCATATTGTAATTTATAAAGTGGTGAATTAAAAAGCAAGAAATTGCAAACCTGGAATGACATTTATCGACTGTTGTGACTTCGACAATATTTAATATTACTGCTTCCTTATCAAGAAAGTAATGAGAGTAACTAAAAAATTAAAAAAAAAAAAAACAGAATAACGTAGTGCAGATGTATTGATGTTTTCAGCAAAATGAATGAGAAAGATATGCGAGATAAATAACAGAAAGTAGGTAGAAGGAGAGATAGTTATATTGTTAAACTATATTATTATTAGTAACCTGGTCGACCTTCATCGACTGAAGGATATAGATGAAGCGTTTTTGAAATACTTTTTTCCTACTTTTTTTTCTTCTCGTTTAAACAAAAAGTTTTCGAGCCTGAAAAGGACAATTGTTTTTTTATTTGCTGAGATGTATTTATTTTTCTCTTTTTGTGAATATTTCTTTCCGCTGTAAGAAGATAAGAACGAATGATTTGAAAGGGAGGTGGGATGTGTAAGAGTCACTTCCTCTTTGGTTCAGAAGTTTAAATGGTCGAAAACTGTTTTTATGGCTCGTAAAGATTTAGAACACCATCGGATGATTTTCTGGTGCGGTTAACTTTACTCTCTAAATAGAATTAAGAGAGATTCTTAGAATCTAAGTCAAATAGGTAATCATATTTTTTATTAAAGGCTAATATTTTACTGTAGATCTCATCTTTTCTTTCACTAGTGCTTATATTATCGAGGTACTTCCTGATCCAATTCTTTCTTCTATCTTTCTTTATCTTAGGCATATACTGCAACATGCTGTGAATTATTAAGCCTCTTGTATAACTTTAGGGTATTATTGAAAATTTCTGGTGAAGCTTTAATGGGATCACGACCTTTTGGTCACGACGTAGAAGTTATAGATCAATTATGTTTGCACAAAATCAGCGGAAGAGAATTTTAAAGATACTTTAGTAAAAGGAATTAATCTTTTGGAAAAATTTACTGCAGATTTAAAACCAGGCGATACTCTATCAGGAAAATCAGCTTTTAAGTTATATGACACTTATGAATTCCAAAGGACAAAGAGGGAAATAGTCATTTTATTTAAGTTCTCTCTTTTTTTTATAATTTGAAGGATCTCTGCAGTAAACGAAAAATTGGGAGAAATAAGTTCTGCATGAATTAGTCTGTATAATAAAAATGTAAATCATCATTGTTGTTATTTGGCGTGTAACTTTGCAATCTTTTCACCGATTGATTTCAAATTTCGATACAACTCTGCATTCGGATAGACGCTTTTTTTTCTTTTTTTTTTTTTTTTTTATATATATATTTACTTTTTTTGTATCTGTTACACAAATTAATTTCGAGAACAGTTCGGGTGCAATCTCTCCTTTAGTTCATTCAAATAATGCCTCGTAGAAGATCAAACTTAGGTGTCTACCCGCACAGCGAGGAATGCGACGATTAATTGCAAATCAAACTGAGGAAGAACAGACATCAGTGAACGAGCGAAAAGACAAAGATTGACTCAAATACGAACAGAGCAGCTCTTGATAGTTCACTGCAAGGTTTTCGTGGAAACATCAGACCATTTGGGAACGCATTAATATTGTTTTCGAGGAGATTTCAGACAAACATTACATGTAATTTCGCAATCGACACCAACGGAGGAAATAAATGCTTGCCTAAAATACTCTACTTTGTGGTGACACGTAAGCTTTTCCAGCTGCAAAACGATCGATTAGTTGAGATATTCTTATATTAATTGCTGGAAATTAGGGACGAAAAGTGCCGGTTGATGTGATCTCAGGACGAGTTTCATTGCCTCTTAATTTCTGTAATTTAGTGACACCAAAAGAAGAATTGTTAAAAATGTATTACGCAATATTCAAACCAATTATAAAAATCATGAATGGCTAAATGAATGAGCTATTCTTGCGGCCAAGAACAAAGATGTCTACGAACTTAACAAATTATTCAGTTTAACATTCAAAGTGAGTCAGTTACATAAAAGTTCGTCGACTTTGTTATGGAAGCAGATAAAATGGTTAATTATCTGACAGAATATTTGAATTCACTCGATCTATAAAGGATGCCATCGCACGTACTGTAATTGAAAATTGGAGTGCCACTTATCATGTTGCAAAATATCAACCAGTTCAAAATTTATGATGGCATGCGACTTGTTGTACAGAAATTAATAATCAACGTCGTAGAAGCAACAGTCTTGACAAGACCTTTCAAAGATGAAAACATGCTAATTTCCTGCATTCCTATAATTCCAACGTATATTTCATTTTAATTTGAGATTGCAATTCCCAATTCGATTGACATTTGCAATCACCATTAACAGAACTCAGGGCTAACCTTTAAAATTGTGCGGTTTAGATCTAGACACGCATTGCTCACTCACAAATTGTGCGTTTTAGATCTAGACACGTATGGATGATTACATGTTGCGTGTTCTAGAGTCGGCAAACCAGACAATTTCTATATCTATGCAGACAATGGAACAACAATAAATATTGTGCACCCACAAGCATTGTAAAATTAAAGTATTAAAAACATGCGCTTTCTCTTTCTTTTTTTACTACTTAACCACATTGAGCTGTAGCAACGCGTGTATATAAAAAGTATATAAAAACATGCGTATATTCAAATCCAACTTTGTTTCAAATTTCCAAAGTAATAAGTAAAAACTGTCGGAGGTTTTAGATTTTGAACTAATATAGATAAGGGCGTGTTTGAGAAATTTTGGAGATTTAAGATTCCGAACAAATGAAATTTATATTTTTATTTATATAGACTAACTGAAGCCAGCTACGCCTCTCGTAGCTGGATACGGCTACTTATTATTAAAGTTTACCGCGATAAAACTTTTATTGACTTACATAGATTATTATTATTTGTGCAAATTGATATTAGATATGGAATTTATCCAGACATCGCACAAATTCGTATGAATTTATGTCAGCTCAAAAACAGTAATTGTTAAAATGGTGGCACAAACATACCATCCATAAGCAAACAAGCTACCTTCACATATGTCTTCTTTTATATGCAAATAATATTTCGCCGATTGCAATTAGTCAAAAAATGTAACCGACGCAGTCAAAAAAATGCAGTTGACAATTGCCACTTATCAACTTTTTGTGTGTTATTTTAATTATAAATCTGATAGTTTTGATTTTCAAAGGTTGGCATTAGTTGATTGTCAATTTATTAAAAATTTTCCCAACACAACACAATGTACTATAGTTCATAGCAATGGAGTTTTCGGTTTTGGGAAATCATTGCTTTAATATATTTCAGGTTCAAGTAGAAACATTCTTGCGAATCAAATCAGTTATTTGGGCTTTTCTGCTTTCTCTGTGGCTTGCGGTTTTTATGTTTGCTTCCAAAATATCATTTATGAGAGATTTTTTGTTGGCATATCCAGGATTATGCAGTTTTGGCATGTTCAAAGAGTCAGGACCTACCGCTGAGCAGGAAAAATCAATTTCCAAATTTGATTTTCAATGTTTGATTGATTTTTACGAAACAAAATTATTCAGAATCACTTTAACAAATAGTTATTTTGTGACATGCAGTTACTCCCGTAACAGTTCAATAAATGATCATATTGTTCATAAAAGCGAAAGAAATAATATGGAAATATAATTTAGTGTTTTAATATTTTAGGTAAAGCAGGCATCATTTGTTTATTGGTTGTTTGGTACTGGTTGGGCGGAAAAGCACAGCTCTTTTGATGAATACAGTGTTAAACCAGATAAGAAGGTAATCATATTTATTCAGCAGAGTATGTTTTTGTGTATCCGAGCAGAAAAAAAAATTTTTTTTTTTTTTTTGAGATTTGATGGATTAGATATGTCGAAGATAAGTTTAAGTTATCCGAACAGTTAGGGAGTGATCATGTGATTTTCTACAGATCATAGCTCGTTGTATGGGGCCGGATGCCGGATACATTGCCACTTCAGCCTGTGTTTTGGCTTCTGCACTGTCGCTACTCAGTGATGCCGATAAACTTCCGCAAGGGTAGGTTTTTAAAATATAAAGTGAAGGGGTGATTGCTGTTAAGTAGCTTCAAAAAAGACACGGGACATCTTGATTTCCAGGTTACACAATAATCTGATCAAAGCCAGGCGGAATAATGCCGCAGATTTCCTTTTGATGTACTGTAATATTTTAGAACTTTGTTGACAAGTGGAATATCATGTAAATTACTTGAAATTTAGATACTAGTATATAATGTGTATTATTTTTTGTCCTTTTTTGTCTACAACATCCCCTGATTTCTGTGGATTAAGCGCAGTTCATTTCTATGATTTTTCTTGAATTTTTTATATGATCAAACGGTTTGAAATCAAAACATCTTATAGCGGTGTATTCACGCCAGCGACTGCATTCAAAGATACAGATATCTATGGTCGTCTCGAAAAATATGGTGTTCGTTTCGAAATTGTTGAAGAACTTCACTAATTCTTTTTGATGTACTTTTTCGCTTTTTTTTTTTTTTTTTAATCATGCACTATTCATCAGTCTGTTTTTATTATTTTTTTTTATGATGTTAAACCGTTAAAATTGATCAACATCAATGTCAAATCAAAAAAAAAGAATTAATTAATTAGCAACAGTGAATAAGCAATCACAAAAAAAAAAATATGAATTATTTCGCAGTATTTTTTTTAGGACAGAATAGTTTCAATATCTGAATGAAACAGTCTAAATTGTGAGTTCATCTGAAAAATTTGGAACATGAAAAGAGTGCATGTTTCGATGTTTCAATGCAGACTACATTAAACTTTGCATTAATTATTTACTGTACATGTTTCTTAGATCTGATTTTCTTCTTAAATTAATTATTGCGTTTTGATAATTCCTTAATTTGTTGAATAAGTTATGTTATCTGTCACATAAGCTATTTCGTATTACTTCCACCAAACATCACCCTTAATCTAATTGCACATAAGAATTTTGAAGTGTCCTTTTTAAAACAAAACGATCTGACATAAGTTTAATAGTTCTTTTCATTTTATATTCGAGTCAAGTTTTTGATCTGGATGATAACTATTCGGGAATTCTTTTTGAGTCCCGAACTTGTAGTCCACAGCAGGATCCGTGGTAGGTGTGCGGACGTAGCGGTGGAAATAAATCCTCGATGATCAAATTCAGCATGCAGGTTTGTATTCCACGTAGACAATGTGAAACGATCGGAAGATCTTGTTTGAACCGCATTTTTGTAACCCTAAAGATAGAATTTTTTATATAATGCTTGACATTGAGCGAAATGAAAGTTTATTCATTACTTGGAGGACTTCGCTTTAAAAGCCTCAGTCAGGCATTTCTTTTTCAGATCAATCTCTAACTAGCTTGCTTCTGAAGTCTGGTTAAAAAGTTGCAATTTACTTGCAGCTTTTGAGTTCTTTCGGATCTTTTTAACGACCTTTTTCATTGATCATTTCTACTGCTGATATGCAGTTTGTCCCCGGCATACATAAATCACCTCTAGAAGTCTGAATAATAGTTTTAAAATTTATTTTACATCGTAGGGATTCAGAAAACGATTTAAACATTTTATTCGACATTGGCATTGTTTAATCAAAATTGTGCATTTAGAAGAAATGTAAATTTTTTGGATTGAGCATAGTATCAACCGTTCCCTCAAAGTAATCTCTCGGATGGATTGATCTTCAAATTGATTACCTAAAATTAAAATCATTAAAGAAGATAAAACAATTTGCTCTATATCAATTAAGGAAAGAACGAGTTGAATCCTGATTTATGAGAGGATTGTTTGATCCTCTAGTGTATGCCACTAATACTGCACAGAAATGATCTGTAATGAAGACGGGGAGCGTCGTCATCAACTGCCTAATCACTTTGATATATTTATTTAACATCTAAAAACCATCTGAAAATTCTGCTCCTCAAGTAGGAATAATCATAAAAATAGGTCTTCTGTTACTGAAAAGTGATAGGATCATTTGGTTTGTCTGCATATTGCAGTTTAGTGAAATCAACAATTCATATCTCCAAGAAAGTTATTCACTTATTTATTAAAATGGACGTAGTAAGTAACATTCTGATATCATGAAACCATCTCAATTATTTTTCAGTGGTTTCTCCCTTCTGCACTTTGGCGTTTGCATAAGGCGAAGAGATATAATTTCTTGATGTTAGTGTTATTAAATCTAATATGTTAACCACGAAAGGAACTTAGAAAATGGCATTTACGAACTACTAGAGAAATTTCGAAAATTTTGGGGCAGTTTCATCTTTTTCATGTTATTTTTTTTTTTTGATTTGGGATAAATTAATGAAGTTTTTGTTTTGCTTGAAAATCGATAATTAGACAATGAGTTAAATAATTGTCACCAATATAGTTCCATAAATATCGTTATAATGCATACAAAAATATCTAGAAATTTCGCTCAGCACTTTCCCTGAAAACGAAAGAAAAATTTCATTCTACACAGTATTCCAGTGCTGCAACATACTGCAACTGCAAATGCAAATAATGCTGCTAAAGATTACCTATTGTTACTATGGAAATTAATGGCATGCTACTAATCGAACATTAGCTTCTTTATTGCAAAAATTGCAAATTAAAAATGAATTAGATGGAGACATAAATGTTGTTAAATGCAAGCAGCGATTTTGCTGTTGCAACAAGCACTGTAGATATATTGTGGAAATTTGTACTATAAAGTCTATTTTACTTAATACTTCTCAGACAAATGAATCATCCATCTTTCATCTTTTGGTCTAATAATCAAACTTTTGCGCTATGGTTCACGCGTTGTAAATCACCTCCCAAGACCAAGGATCATCCATACAAGAAGGAAAATGAATTTGCTCAAATCATTCGATGAATAGTGCGCCTCGAATCGGTTCATTTCACTTTTACAATCGTGATAAATACCCATCGAGTCCTTGCCAAATGAAACAACTATCCCTTACAAAACTATGAAAAGGAAAAGCTCAACGATCGATTCTATAACAATCTTTGATAATCATCTTATAAAGCCAATCAGTAAAACTTTTATCACAGCTATTCGTCTGTAGTTATGATGAAGGCTTTAATATCAAAAAATATTAAAAATCAAAAAAAAAAAAAAAAAACTGACGACAGTTCTCTCGCACTCTTGAAATTGGCTACTCATCCAAAACGCGAAAACGTCATTCAATTCGAAGACTATTGTTACGCTATAACACTGCTTTCAGTCATCACTTTTTCTTATCAGAAAAAAACTATTCAAGTATCGAAAAAATTTCGCTTTACTGGATAATTGGGAACAATAGAGAACTAGATAAAGAAATGAGATCCTAAATAAAATTGTAATGTTTAAAGTACAAGTTTTTTAAAATATAGCATTATGTCTGAAAATAGTGATATTGTTTCTCTACCTAGTGACAAACTCAATATTTAATCTTAAATTTCATTGGCATAAAATAAAATTGAAAATTTTGATATGCGTAAATGAATCACCGGCTGATAGCTCACTCTATAATGGCATTAGGAGGATACAAAAGTTTCTGAGCAACCACTATTCAATTATTGTTTAAGAAATTATTAGCGGTGAAAAGTAGCCGAAGGACGTGTGATGTTAAATTCATGGCTTAAACAAGAATCACCTAATGTTTACACTTATTTAGAGGTTGCTAAAATTTTTAACAGAGAAGGTTGATGTCAGTTAGCATGAAGGTTTCTGCCTACTACTAGTTCATATTTAAATTATAAGTTTCATTAGGACTAATTGATTTCTTAAACTGTGTTTATTAATCCAAGATAGCCACGATGCTTCAAATCGCTTAGCATTCATAAGTCCTTTTCTACAGTTTAACAATAAATTTGGACTTTGTAATTTAAACTTATTTCTCACTTGAAATTTAGTTATCGAAACAGTACTTGACGAAAGCATTTTTTTTAATTTTTCAGCTATTGCAGTTGGTGATTGTAATGACAGTTACGATTCGTTTAATTGCAATGTGTGGACTGAGAAAGAGCGAAAGGAAAGATTTAACAAAAGCTTCGACAATTGTTTCCATGCCTGAAGTAAATCAAAAAATTTGAATGTTTACCATAAAAAGTAACAGTTTGAGGATAGCTTTTCAAGTTTTTTTTTTTTTTTTTTTTTTTTTTCAAAAATTAATATGGGCCGAGGGAGTGAATAAAAAAATTATATGAAAGTTTTCATTCCGTTCAGTCTGAAACCATTTTTAATCGAATTTAAAAGTAATTCGGAATTTTCGTTCTTAAAGAATAAATATGATGAAAAAGAGGAGTACAGCTCCAAATTATAGGTACGGAAGTTCAAATTAGACTTGTCCGAGGAAACGCAGAAAGAAGTGGATGTAGATTTGGATGCAGCGCTTGACAATATCGGAAACGAGACACCAACAAAAGGAAACGCGGCCCGAGAAGTGATCACGCAAACGAATGGTGCTGTAAAGAACTTCGCAGAGAATGCTTTCTCCGAAGCTTTGCAGGATATCATTGAATCAAAGGTCGCCGAAATTCACAACTCTTTTGTAACTAGCTAATATATCATTCCCCTTTGCTTCATCAGCTACCTCTTCGCTATTTTCATTTGCAGAATTCCCTCATTCTAGCAAATAAAATACGAGGACATATTCTAGTTTGTTTTTTAAGTGACTATAAAACGCCATGATCCGATTTCATCAACGGAAACACAATTTCTGGGAGCTAGATTTCTTGGCTAAAATCCAGAGAATTACCGATCAAATAGGCGATAATCTATTTTTCCTAATCATTGATCCGTATCTTCCTGATTTCTCTAAAGCTTCTATGATATGCATGCCACTTACGGTATAATAAATTGTAGATGTAAAAAGTAGTGAAAGAAATTATATAATTCTAAATTTGCAATTTGCTTCTTCTTGCCGTCCTCTTCTTTCACTCACAATGGCCAAGAAACAAGAGAATTTACAAAATTACTTTTAGAAAACCAAACAAAAAAATGAAGAATATAAAGAGGCTAAAAAAGAAGAATCAACAGAAACTGGCTTGAAGAAGCAGGGAATTTCAAAAAAAAGCATACACAGCCGATCAGGCTCGAGAATTACAAAAGGCTTGGAAGAGAAGCGATGGAAACAATCTATCGGAAACAACAAAGTATCGTTTTAGTGCTTCCGTTTTATTGTCATCTAAGGACAACAAGAGGAAAGGAAACTTCTTTTTAGGATACTGGGACTGGGATGCTGCTTTATAAGTGCCATATTCTTTAGCATAGAAATATCGGGAGTATAAAGGAAATGAGAAGGAAGGTTCGAAATATGAGTATGAGTGTGAGGAATTCTTCCAAAGATAAGAGTATCAACCATTCCAATTTCTACATTTACGCTTTGAGTTTCAATTTTGAATTCTTATCTGAAATACCTGAAATGGCAAAATAAGGAAAGCAAAAAACAAAGTAATTTTGATCAGCAAATTAAAGGACAGTCGAGGCGAGTATATCATACACATACATCTTTAGTCGATCATTTTTGCTGGATACATGTGAAAGATGACCCAAATATATTTGATGTACAAAAAATTGGACATAATCAAAATATTGATTTCATTAAACAGAGTGTCAATTCATCAAATGGAAAAATTCACTATAAACGAAAAACTGAATCAACACAAGTGGAAACGATCGATCAAAATACGAAGTGATGTATATAAATGCTAATTTTCATTGTTCATGTTAAATTTTACAAATAAATGAACCCAAATATCATAACATCAAAATTATTCTTTTGTCCTTTTTTAGAGCTTTAATTACGCTTACGAAATATAACTTTATGAAATCAGAACCAGAATTCTTTATGTAAAGTGCCAATATCGCTAATTTCTTGCCAGCTATCTAAATTTCTTAGATTAGTCTGCATTACTTCCAAATTATTCCAGATTATGCAACATTGTACTGCTTATCAAATTCAAACCGAACTGAACACTTTTCTGTCAGCACGAATTTCTATAACTATTGTTCTAAATGATATTTTCAATAAGACAAAAACACCCCTCATGATGCATGAATAATATTTAATAACGAATTAACAATTATGTTAAAATCGATCTAGAAAATCAAAAATTAAAAAGCATTAAAGCATGAGAGAAATGATAATTGAAATAGACTATGTATAAAGTCAGAAATCAAACTTTCGAACAGTATGATCTCTGCATTTAAATGAAGAAACCAGAGGAAAAACCTGGCAGCCTCAGACACCATCAAGATAATGTCATTCATTCTTCCAATATATATCAACATTATAATCATTAAATGATTATAATCAACAAAAATGCTTTCTATCTAATCATTAAAAAGTTTCATTTTTTCTTTTAACAATTATTATCTTCATTCACAATACTATAAAAAAAAAAAAAAAAAACTAGACACTGTCGGTATAACCGATCAAAGATTAATCCACATATTGGAGCAATTAAAGGTAAACAACCTTTAGTTGCTCCTGTCTCCACATATTGGATCAATTAAAAGTAAACATCTTTTAATTGCTCCTGCCTCCACATATT
>JAOVVO010001264.1:0-12243 GCA_028564675.1 Onchocerca lupi | reverse complement strand
ATAATAATAATAATAATAATAATAATAATAATAATAATAATAATAATAATAATAATAATAATAATAATAATAATAATAATGGGAAAAAGATAATAATAATAACAACAATAAAAACATGCCAAATATATGGATAAACGACCAATTCTAATTAATCATTAGTCATTGAAATTACCAATAAATGTAAGAGATTTTGGGAATTTACAGTAGGAAATGATATCGAAAGAAAATATTAATTTACGTAGGATTATAATTAACTAGCTCAAACTAATACCTAGATAGGAATCAAACTCATTACAAAATGTTATGAAAAAGAAAAGTTGGCGATTGAAATTTGCGAAAAATTTTCGCAAAAACTTGAAAATTATCAACTAACGCTAGCAAAGATTGATGAAAATATCGTAATGTTGTTAGAATTTCGGCAGCACTGGGTGGTTGTTGATTGCATGCTATTCGACTGTGAAATTCGCTTAAAGTTCGAATTTTTGCCGAAACTGAAATTTAATTCTTTTTTTTTTTCATTTAATTAACAATTATTGTAATTTTCAATTAAACTAAGATTAATGTATAATCGTTTAATTAAAATCACTTTACTCAAATTTATGATAAAAATTCATTTATTCGAGAAATGAGATAGAATGGAAGGTAGGAGGAAAAAAAAATTAATAAGAAGATAAATAAATAAATTTTTTTTCTAAAAGGAATGAAATGATTAGATTCTGAAATGATTGAAATCCACGTGAAATGATAGCTTCAAAAGTTTACTGTTTGTGCTTAACTTTCTCATATTACTCATCATCATTTAAATTTTTATGACAAATTCTTTTTTGCTAAAAATTTCTCGATAAATCTAAAATTTCTTGATAAATTCTTTCTCAATGTGATGAAATTTAGAAATTATTGATTATTTATTAATGATATATAGTATTTGTATATTGAAATTATCAAATTTAAAAGATTTAATGAAAAATAGGTGTATTTATATAGTAAGTATATGTACATGTGTCTTATTTTAAATCGATCTAAAAAGTATCATTTATATTAATACAGTAACATTTTTATTTCAATCAGAATTTTTAAAAGAATGTCGGTATGTGTTTACATCTATGCTTTGCAAAATTTTAATAAATTCTAAACATTTGAAAAATGTAATAATTTAAATCGATATAAAAAATATTATTCATATTAATTAATGAAATTTTTATTCTAATTAAAATTTTCAATTTACTAATTAATTTCTTCATTATTATAAAATGATTAAATTATATTTTCAAATTTTCGAAATATCAATTAATTCTTTTATCTACATAATTAAATTATTGTATATATGCATATAATGTATAAGCATACAAAAATACAAAGAATTATCTTAATACATTAAAAAAATAAAATATTTTTAATAAAAATGTTTTAAAAATATTTTGACTAAAATTTCTACTTTAAAAATTTGATAAATTAAATTTATGAAATGTTAAAAATTTATGATCTACAATTATTCTACACATTAAAATTACTTCCCATGCAATTAAATTTTACAGTGTATCGGGAAATTTTATTAATTTATCAATTTATCTTATTTATTTATCCCTTAATTTGTTTGCAAATAAAGGAATATTACAGTATTCGTAGGAAATAAATCGTTGATAACTAACGAACAGGTGTAATATTTCAGCAGGTAAGCCATGATGAAGATGTATAGCAAAATAGTGTTTGAAATGATCCGTTAAAAGCTTAGTTATACTGGATCAAGAAACTGGATCAGGAAACCGGATCAGGTTTTATTTCAAAATTTAATCTGTCCGTATTTAAAGAATCAACAGGAAAGAGCTTTTTGAAAAGCAAACTAGGCGGAGCCTTTCATCTTCAATCTCGACCACGCCTTTCATTAACGTTGACAATATGACAATTATTGTGACTATTTTCTGTTTATGTAACTTTCTCTCTATGTCTAAATAGAATAGATTTCCCGGAAATTCACGAAATTCAATAGTTTGATTTTACTGATAATTTATTTATATATATTTTATACATATTATGTATAAAATAAATTATCTGATAAAAAAAGTAATATATTGATATATGTTGTTTTTTTTTTTTTGTTATTTATTTATAATAAATAACAAAAAAAAAAAAGAAAAATTCAATTTAAAATCTTTCTTTTCGATTTTTTTTTTTTAATTTTAAGCAGTCTTACGTTTCATCTTTCCTAATTTCATCCTTTGATCTTTCTGATATTAATCGCTTTTTTAAATGCAATCGCAAGAGTAATTATAAAATTGTATTAATTTATTTTATTTACAAGATTTGCTCCTCAACATTCTTTCAATGCTTCTAATATTCCTTGTCATTTTTTTCTACAACAATAACAATAATAACAACGATAATAACAACAACACAACAACAATAATAATTAAATGAAAAAAAAGTTCCTCTTTTTGATACTTAATAGAAATGAGATATCTACAAACTTTTCTCATTTGTTTTTCCGTTTTCTTGTTAATTTTCATTTCAACAAGAAGAAATGGAAAAAGAAATGAAAATAGGAAACAAAATAAAACTAAGAATAAAACAAACATGTTGCCGATCGTGTCATCATAATGTTGATTGATTGATTGATTGAAGATTATTGTATGAAATTAGAATATCTGCTACAAGTTTCAAATCAATTATTAACATCATCATCAAATAGCAACTTCCGAATCATAGGACATCGTTGTTTAGAATATCGAGCGAAATAAGTAATACACGCATCGCATGCAGCTATTAAATTGATTGAGCGCAGAGCTTGCATACTTCGTGCTATTGCGCGTTATGGATAGGCTTAAAATCCTGCGTTCCATATCGACATCACGCATACTGCAGCACATTGTCGACAGCTTTTTATTTAGCCTAATCGATATGAATTTCTTTTCAAATCGATGACCTTTTGATCCTATAGTTGCATTTAAATGTCTCTATATTTACATAATCAAAAAGCAATGATAATAAAAAAAAAAAAATATTTCTTATTTACAATAATAAATAATTTAATATAATTGAGTGAAGAATTTGTTAATAATTTTTGCTTATTCATTCCAATACATTTTAATATAAACATTTAATATCAGTTATCATTATTCTTTAAGATTCGATTAAGATAATTTTTCGTTTTAATATCGCCACTTTTTTCCACTTCACGTTGTAGACGTTGAATTTCCAATTGTGGCATCCAGATAAGTAATGCTTGTGCAACTGATTCTAGATAATCGTTTAGCTTATCATTTAATAAATATTCAGTTGCTGGAAAATTAGTTAATTGTCGAAAAAAATAGTAACGTACACGACCATCTGGAAATAAATGATAAAAAGAGTCAGAAATAGATATTGTTGGCAAATAACGAAGCAAATGATATTGTCCATTACGAATAGCTAATAGAATAGCAAGTTGTGTATAATTTAACGATGAAATGAATGTTTCAAAGCGAACTGCTTCTAAATCATCTCCAGCCAACTCTTTTTGATAATTGATATTTTTTAAAGAATTATTTTGTACGCCAACCCATGCACATATTGCACCTGGCCAACCGTGATAAGCTGCAACCACAATACTTTTGTACTGAATTATTTTAAAAATAGAAGAATGAAACATCAACAGTGCTGTGTGTCTTATCACATCATTGTATGAATGTTGCATATGTTGCTTCTCTGATTCATCCATTCGTTGCCAAAGAGCCTATAATCAGAGATATATTCATTTTTGTCAATTAATTAGTAGAAATTACCTGAATTTACTGCATTTTAGCATTTTCATATTTAGGAACTTAATTTGATTTTTTCTAATATTAATCCATTGCTGTTAAATATATTTTCATAAAAAGTAAAATGAAAAATTAATTTTATGAAATCATTCACTAAGACTAATTAAATAATTTTATATTTTAAGCAGTCATTAATACTCATTATTATTATTTTATTACTATTATAATCATATATTATAGTCTGTGAATTTAGCAGTATTTAAAAATATTTTTCAAACAGAAAGAATCACAATTCCGAACACTTCCAGCAAGCTAAATAACAAATCTAGTAATATATCACCAATTTTCCTTTCCGTTCCAAAAAAAAATTACTAACTAATCTTAGCTCAATTTCAACTTTTAAAAAAGGCTTGAATTTTTTTGGAATATTTCTATTCTTTTATAAAATTTAAAAGACAGAACTGTAGCCAAGAACAGATTAACATTCCATAAAAAATAGGAAGATTTTACATGAGATCAACATTTTAGTGTGAGAAAAAAAAGGTACAATTTCGTGACCTACACTAATTTCAAAATTTAAAAAGCCTTAAATTTTATAGTAACTTGCTATTATCCTACTCAGACACTTAATGGATAAGAAACATTCATCTCAACACTAATCCAGAAATACACACACAAATGTTAAATTTAAATTGTGAAAGTTTACGGAAATAAACAGATTCATACGGCATTATTAGAAAGTTTATTTTAATTGACCATATCAATTTCCAATTTTATGTTTATAGTATAAAAATGGGAATAGTATGATTAATTAAAATATGATATAAAATTGGAACCGATGCAAACTAATTAGAAAAAACAAAAAAGAGCGAAAAAAAGAAACGAAGAAAATTGCTAATATCCACAATACATGCTCTGTTCAAGCTAATTAGGTTCAGATGAATGCATTTTTGTTTTTTTTTGTTTTTTTTTTCTTTTTACAAGGAAACTGAGAATTGCAAAAATATGTCTGGAAGATTGCTAACTCAAGTATTAACACAAACTAACAATCGATCTATAATATATTATTAATTCTTTCAATGCTTACTTTGAAAAAGTACAGTTATTCATAAATTTCGAAGAGTTAACCTTCGGTAATCTTTCCAATATGTTTGAACTTTCCAAAGATTTATCCAATTGTTTTATGTCAATAATGTCCAACTGATTGCTATTCATACATATATTCATATAGCAACTAATCAATTCCATAGGATTTTCAAAAAAAATTGATTCAAATTTATAACTCTTTCTAAATTTAATGATTTAAAGTACTTTAAAATAATCACAACCTACTGCACATCTCTTTTGAATCTAATTTTACAAAACATAGCTAATTTATGGCAAAGTGAGATTTAGACAAATAGATAGAGGGAGAAATAGAAAGAGAGAGAGAGAGAGAGAGAATTAAAATGTTCAAATATTTCATGAAAGAGGGACTGGAAGTCTCTGTAAATTAATCGTCAATTATGAAATTAAAATATTTCATTAAAATAAGAACCATAAACTCAAAATGTCCATCATCCTGTTAATTATAGTAACTTTCACAATTTCACTTTATATCTACTACTATCGTTATTTCCCAAATATTATATTCATTACATTTGTCAAATTAATATAAAAAATTATCTGTTAACTACAGTTTTCCTTTATTTAAATAAAGAAAAATGAATTTATAAACTAATAATTTGCAGTGTAACGATTTTGATAGCATAATCAACAAATCAGTTATGTCATCATTAGGTACTTCAGAAATAAAGACAATCCAATATAATTTTAATTTTAAAATTCCTTAATATAATCACTTACTTTGGTAGCAATTCCATGAATTGCAGCAAATATGAAGAAATCATCTGCTGGCATTTCTCGAAAGCATTTTGCATATGTCCCAGGCCAATCCAAATAACCATCTTTTCCAACACAGATCCAAGAAATCTTGAACGTAACATGTTCTTCATGCATTCGTCGGGCAATATCCATATCATATTGCAAAATTTCAATTTTTTGAGCAATAAATTGTGGCAAATTCTTGGTCTCTTCTTGCTGTAATGCAAAATATCGCATGCATAAACCAAAAAGCGATGATGCGGTAAGTTTATCATATTCATGAGAATGGCAGACTTCATTCGATTTTGCAACTTCAACATTTTCATTCCATTTACCGAATTGATTGTAATTCGCAGTAGCCATTATCCTCTCTGATAACAGATGATATATTGGACAACTGAAATTTCAAATTATGCAATGAATGGAAAAATTAGAAAAGACAAAGAAAATTTTCATCACAAAGACAACAATGTGAAAAGATGGATTATGCTTTAGAAATTGAATATCTTAGAAAATTATGATAATTTAAGATAATTTTTTAGCAATCTATGTCTTTATAGATATTTGTTTAAGAATTAAAAAATTAAGAGATAACAAAACATTAAATTACCAATTTTAAGTAAGTGATAGCACCATTTATTTGATTCAAGAAGAAAATATTTGAAAGTTATTAACAAAAAAAAAAAAAAAGAAAAGAAAAAAAACTAACGGTACAAATACCACTGGAATCAAAAAACACAATTATTTTTTTTCGAAAAAAAAAATAAATAAATAAATAAATTGAAGAATTTATTATCTCTTTAGGTAAGCCATATATGAAAGCAGCATAAAATGCAGAAAAAGAATGCAAAAAAATATTTCATATATTTCTTAGTAATAAAATTTTGATGATAAAGATTAAAACGTTATTTAAATGATAAAAATTATACAGAAAATTCATGTACTGCATAATTAAATTAATTAATAATAATAATCAAAATACCTAATATTTAAATAATGCCTGCATTGTAATTTTTATTTTAACAAGAGAAATATTCAGCAAACTCATCACCATTGTTTACATGAAATTCACATAAAGATGCATAAATCAAAATTTCCGTGGAAATGCATATAAAAAACCATTTAGTATCACTTTCATTCATTATTTCTCTGATCTTCCTAGAGAATGAATAAAATTTAAAATACAGGATGATAACAAGAAATAAAAACCACAAACAACAAAACGTCGTTTTTTTTGCAAGAATATGAATAAATGAAACCTTAGCCTCCAGAATAACCCATTCAAGACTTCGATAACACTAATATGAAATCTATTATCTCAGAATTACAGTATTTATAAATCCACCAGTCATCAATTTCCAGCACTCGATGATTTTAATTAGCAGAAAATTCATTAAAAAAGTGGTATATATAGGGAAAACTCCCAATTCTATTAATTCCAAATAACAATTTAAACAAGAGTTTATTTATAACAAACCAACATAATAAAACTAACAGGTGAAGATAATGACAACAACAATCATCGATAATATTTGATTAATTTAGTCGTACTATTTTATTATCAATATGTAATCCTAACGAACATAACTTAGCATTAAAAATGGTTTCGGGATTTTCATCATTTTCATTAGATTGGCCACTTGCCAAGTAACTTTGTATAACTCTGGCTTTCAACCGCTTTATTTTCATTTGTCCATTTTCTGTTTCTTTTAAAGCCCGCTTAATTGCGCGTTTCCATTTGAACTTCTTTTCATTATCCGTTGTCAATGTTTGCTGTAATCATCATTTTTAATCTTTCAGCCTTAGCATGTTATCCATTCTAAATTAAATGGAAAATTTGGATAAATTATGATAAAAAAGTAATTAAATTTTCGACACAACTAGGCAAATATGTCTTATGAGAAATAAACGATCCGAAGTGCTGCATACCTGTTCTGCGCTATAATTACCATTCTCATGCATGCCATTTTTGCCACTTTTCTTTAATTCCTTTTTTTCAGTTCCGATTTCTTCCACTTTTTCACCATTACTTTTCGAAGCTTCCTGCTTACAATTCAATTCTTTTTCGTTTTCCACACTACTGCAATCTCCACCACTTTTTTTCGGTTCCATTTTTTCAGCCGCTTGCTGCATCTTTTCAGCTTCTTCACTTATACAATTCCATGCCTGCATTTTTATATTTATAAAAAACCTAACTGGTTAAAATGATTTCAAGAATAGTGAAAAAATTGAGAAATCATGAAATGTTCATCAATTTCTCTTTTGGAAATTGCCGCTTCAATCTTTCAAATGCTTCACCTTAACACATAGATCTCGGTTCCTGATTTTAATGGAATTCTGCAAAAAATTGATAAATTTGGCTTCTTTTCTCGGTATATTACTGAAACCACGAATCTGCTGCAGAAGATCTTTCAGTTCTTTATTAGTCACATTTCCTATTGCTCGTTCCACTTGTTCAATCCACCGATTTTGCTTTGCTTCACCCTACAACTTAATAAAAGTAGAATAAATCTATATTTCGAATTCTCTTGAGAATATTCTAAAAGAGTTCGGAGTATCATTAAATTATTCTATTGAAAAACTTATACTGATATTGAAAAAGTTACTTTGTTTTCTTTTTCAACATAATTCTTTCCGCCATATTTCTTATTCTCTGTTACACATTTGATGTGGTTCTTATAGGTTCCTAGAGAAAAAGCTTGTCCACAATCCAAACACGAATAAGTTGCATCTCTGAAATGTTTTTCTTAAAAAAAAAAAAAAAAAAAGAAAAAATTCCACAAAAAATTCTACAACCCAAATATAACTACTACAAAATTAATTATGGATGGATGCTTTACCAGATACCATTTTGGTAGCTATGAAAGAAATATAATTTTTTCAAGATAGGAGACTGTTATGTGATCATAGTGTCCTTGAGAGCCCTTATTGGTCATCATGTCCTTGAGATTCCTCATTACTATGAGAAGATAAATCTTCCGATTTCACAGTCCACCCCAATCTAAATGATATTATCTCAAGGACATATACATTTTCAAGAAATATTTATTGGTCATTAGTAAATAAAGTACAATAACTATACTTTTTATAGACTAAATTTAAGGATAATACAAATACTTCATAATTTTTGAACATCTGATGATTACACTTCGAAATGTCATACTCTTGATAATATTATCATATTAACTGCTATATTATACACCATTCCATTAGTACGGCATTAAATGTTTTCCACAAAAATGTCTATGCTTGTCTCGGATTATTGTATCCGAAAAAAAATCTTAATGTAATTCGTAATTCGAAAAATGCACGTCGACGAGTAATTTTTCAAAATATTCTTTCAAATGTTCATTAAGAAGTTGAATGTACCTGCATCTAAACCCATGTTTGTCAACTTGATTTTTCTTCAAAGCTTCACTACATCTGTCGCAACTGAAAAACACCATAATGATAATACTACCTGAAAAAGGAAAACAAATTATTATCATATTGAGAATCATTAAGTTACGATTGGAAATTCGAAAAAGTTACGATATGCTTTGAGACGAAACATTATACGAATATTTTGGATGGAAATTAATTAAAAAGAAAGAGCGACCAATAACATTTATTTAAACAAATAATATTCACAAGAATGAACCATATAAGCAACTCCGTATGACCAATATCACAGCAAGAAATAGTGAAATTTATAAAAAATGTGAACATAATAGTGGAAAAAAGAAAATCTTTTAATATATCAAAATTCTCTACAGCTTTGTAAAATTTCAACGAGGAAAGGATGTTTGAATTACAAAACTTTTTCAAGAATTTGTGAAGAAAAGTATCAAGCAGAACGTTTTTTAGCATTAAATTCTGGTAGCAAAGGTTGATAATGAAAGTTTGCACCAGCTGAAGACAAAATAAAATGCTTCCCGTGGAAATCAAAAATTAAGGTAAAATGAAATAATATATTGGACAACACAGCAACATATTCAGAAATAGCAAACAGTGTATATATCCCGGGTTCACAATAAGAATTATGACGATTGAAGAAATATGCAGCGAGCAGAAGGGATAACACTGATGTGGAACACATGAGGACTTTATACTGGAATGATTTCTCTCCCTTAAAAAAAAGTAATAAGAATAGATCAAATCATTCCTGGAAAATTCTACTATATAAGCAGATGATTTGACACAGTTTTATACCAAACAAATGAAAAGAATTCCGCTATACAAATACTCTCTTCAAACATAATTAGTACATGGAATTACTATGGAATCAAGCTTTTCATCGTTTTATCTTTCATTTTCACTGTTTCAACAGAACTAATGCAGAATTTATCAAAAAAAAAACCAAAAACTGACCACTGACGATGTACGTCGTCTACCAGAATATTGAAACAGAGTAGTTGCAATCAACATATATATTATTGAACAGAGAGCAAATCCCAAAAACGATATTTTATGTATGGCTGAAATGACAGATTTGATTCATATTTACTTGAAATGACTACTCTTTCTCAATGAATAATTGAAACTGTATGTAATAAATGCGAATTCAATAAAATATACCATGATTTTCGATGGATGAAACAGTAGTTAATAAAAGAAGAAATAGAATTTCAGCAATATTCATAAAGCATGCTATTTGACAAGCTAAGTCGAACCATATACGATCATTAAACGGTCGCAGCGGAGATGTTAACAAAAAATTCCTGTTGAAAGAAAAAGTGAAAATCGAATAATATAAATAATAAATTAAAAGTAAAAGGAATGTAATGAAAGAGAAAATAAGGAAACTTACTTAAATGACAAAGCAAGTACAATACGAGGTGCAGAATGCAAACCAATTAAAAATCGCCAAATATAACGTTCTGGTGAGAAAGATGCGACGGCAGCCGATATGGATGGTAAATAATTTTCAACATCGCAATGAGTTCCAGTAGATTCATCAAAATGTAATGCTAATGCTAGTGATATGCAAAGAAATAAGGCAGAAACAGGCAGCGTTGTCGTAACAATTAAAAACCATCGGAATGAAATGTACAACAATTCCTCCTCACCCACTAATGCCATCTGGAATCCATCACTGTAAGTTAAAAATTTTAATAATTTCTGAAACATTGTTGATTAACTAATATATACAATTTTTATAGAAGCTAAAAATGAATTCCATTTCATTCATCTCTTCTAATATTCAATGTCACTTGAAATTTCTCTATATCAAGTACGTCTCTGGTGATGAAACAAATAAATCTTTGCACTTCCACATTGAAGAATTATTTTATTAGCAAAATATACAAACACAACAAAGAAGTATTACGGAAAGTAGTGAAAAAATAATCATTATTAAATGAACAAATATAACCTCCGTTAAAATATTCTAAAAAAAAAGAAAAAAAAAGCAACGATTTGTTTTTTCAGCTTCAGCAATACTGAATTCCAATTTTTCAAAATCCATTAAAATATAAAATCTTCATAACTGCTATATATATTTACATTTGAAAGCAATATCATAATATGACAACCATCTGCGGCAATCTTGCATATTATATTTCAAAGCTAAGTCCCAGTTAAATTTATTAACATTTAACTCCTCAATTTTTTTCTCCTGAAGTTTCTTCTCCTCCAATATTTTTTCGCTGACAAATTCTACAGGAAAACGAAACCGTTCGCAGAGATACATCAAATACGCTCTCGCCTAAAATACAATATTAACCCATATAAAGTTGATTTGGTAAGAATAAGTTTATGACTTGTTTAAGAGGCTTGATAAGTATGTGCTATCAATTTATAACATTTAGGCTACTATGCTTTTAATTTTTCGGCTAATATGTTTGTTGTTAATATCTTTACATCTTCAAAAAAATTACCATCAATTTATAATAATAAAATTCTAGCATTAAGTCTCATTCCGCATTTCGCAGATTCCAAACTGGAACTTTCCTTTTGATAAAAAATGCCTCACAAGTCTCACAAGATACCAAATCATTCAAAGACATTATAGTTTGGAAAATATACTATAAAAATAGCACATTCTAAAAAAAACATTGATGCTGATCGTTTACCTTTAATTGCTAATTCAACTTTTACATTACTTTATAACGTGAAGTGGAAAAAATTACAACAATAGCAGGGGAAAAAGATCATTTTTCTAGTACTTATTTTGAGCAATTAAAAATTTATTCTGAACATACCTCCAACTCCATAATGTAACCACCGACTTCCAAAATAATTCTCTTCGCTCGAACAGGTGTAACATAATGATGTATATTCCCTTTACCACTACCCGGTTTCGCTCCCGTCGCTCTCTTCGTACGTGGAAGCCACGGTGCCGGAACCCTCCATATTGCGAATTGATTTTTTAAAAGATTTCTGTTCAAACGATCCTATAAATAAAATTTATACAATTTGGTAGATCTCAAATCTTTAAAAAATTACACACATTTAAGTCTTTAAATTACACACATTGCTTTTCATAAATAGCACCATTAGGTAAAGCATTAAGCTAATAATAACTTGAATTTCTTTTCCTCAAGTAACTGATAACGAAAATCTTACATACAAATAAATGGTTAAATTAACGCAATGTTTAGATAATAATAATAATAATAATTATATATATATATATATATATATATATATATATATATATAATATA
>JAOVVO010001263.1:0-12272 GCA_028564675.1 Onchocerca lupi | reverse complement strand
TATATATATATATACTTTCTATCATTAAGATCTTCTCAGTGTAATTCTTTGAAACAGCTCCAAGAATATGCTATGTGTTATTACAGTTTTACAAAAATTACAATTCTATTCTATTAAAATTACAATATTACAGTCTTTCTTGAACTTTGTGAAAGATGTTACTATTCAAGATATACAATGTTGAGAAACATGTCTGTTAATTAATTTCTTTTAGATTTTTAAACCTGAGATACATTCCATATATTTCAATAAATAACTGAAGATTTATACATTGTTGAAAATATTTGCTTGGTTTTTTATTTAATTCCAAATTAGGACTGAAAAATTTTTTGGCATTGATTCAATCTATAATTGGTTCCCTTCCATCTCTAAATGCAAAAACAATCGGATTTTCATATCTCATTTTCTTTAAATTAAACTATGGTTTATTCGGAGCATTTTGCTATAGAATATTTCAAGGTTCCAGCAGTGATGGAAATAGAATAAAAAGATGATAAGATTTATGGAAATTATTGATTCTATGTCTTTTTTTGCTTTTACTGCTTGATTTTCGTTTTTTTTTTTTAGCCTTAGGATTTTCTCAATTTTTTTTCCTTCGTCATAGAAAAAAAAGCGGAAGACATTGATTTCTAAATTTTATATCAAATTTGATCAAGAATGAGAAAAAAAGATGAGGAAATTTATATCATGAGGCTAATTTAGTTAGATTTTATTTTTTTAGTTGCGACTGTTTTGTTGAGTATTCAAATCAGCTTGCAAAAAAAAAAAGAAAAGCTTTGTGTGATATTACCGATATCAAAATTATGATATGAAGTAGGACAATTTTTTAATGGTAGATACTATTTGTTATATTCTTCAGATGATAGATAAAACTGTTATTTGATCATAAATTTGATTAATTGTAGTTGTTTTTTACCAAAGTTTAAAACTGAAGTGTTCGACCTATTTTATATTTTTAGGCCAAAATGGCGGCATCCACAAGCATTGACCAAATTTCGGGCATGGCTAAATCATCATCCGGAACATCCAGTCAAGCTGATCCTACGTCACCATCCAATGAAAAAATGCAACTGTGATGTTCAGGTTTATTTTCTGCTTCTTTTCTGTTTTTTCAATCAAATTTTTGATTTGGAAAAATCGGTGGATTCAGTAGGAAATCAAGACCTCATCATGGTTTTAAGTGAAAATTTCGAATTTATTAAAATTATAATAAAAAAATTATGGTTTCTAAGAAAACCTGAAATTTTTGTATATTCGAAAAGAAAGTTTATTAGAGTTTAAATTTCATCGCCACTTCTACTGGTGTTTTTTGGAGGATGAATCATTTTGAAATTTTGTTAAATTTCGTTACAACCATGCTATTACAGACTCCTCGGGGCATTGAAATGTTTTTATGCTGAAATAACTAGACATGAATGTCATCATTTTGTATGGAAATTGAAAAGTTTTTCTATCTGATGTTCCAGATAGAAATTTCTTATAAAAATAATCTTCAAAAACTTGCATAAATCAAATCATAATAGAGAGAGAAATTATTTTTGATCTTAAATAACATTCATTGGTTCAGATTCATGTTTCCTTTTTCAGGATTTCCTGACTCTGTCGCCTATTTGGATATTGCTAGCGATATCCCTGTCTTCTACAGAAAATGTGGTTTTAGTAAAAAAAAAAAAAAAAAAGAAACAATTTCAATTTTTCAGACAAAGCGTTATCATTTTTGCTACAGTGTTTTATCTTTCGTGCCACTTCATTACTCATTCTTTCCTATTTTCTCTATTGTTCCTTCTGTAACGTTCCTTTATTGCTTTTTAAAAAAAAAATATAATTTTTTAAAAATTATATTTTTACAATTTGGGAATATGATATATGTTGGGTATCGATTAATGACAGATCAAGCGTTAACATAATATAAAAATCGTATATTGAGAAATAATTCTGGTTTCTTATTTCGTAAAGTATTTCATTTCAGTAATACAACATATATAAAATTTAAAAAGAGATATTTACCGTATTTTTGATTAGAAAAATTGACCGGATCTGTTATAATCTGTCACAATAACAATTTTGTGATCCATGTGTTTTTTTTTTTTTTTTTTTGTGATATGATTTCTTTTTCTACTTTTCTACAATTTTTCTTATAGTCGAAGATATATATATAAACAAACAATAATCTGTACTTTATTTTCATTTTTTATACATTCTTTGGATCATTTATTGTTGTAAATGTAATTGACTAAAATAGACTACCTGCAAAGTTTAAAAAAGTTAAAACTTTTATCGTTGGAAACAAATTTTGTTGCTTGAGATAGAGATTAAGGTATTTCTGAAACAAAGGATTTTTACGAAATTTATCTTTTTTTTTTTTAATTTTTAAACATGAAAATATGAAATTGTAAATTATAATGGAAAAAAGAAAAAGAAAGACATAAGAGAGAAGATAAACGAATAATTTCAATGGGTAAAATTATTCATTTGGTATTTTTGAAGATTTTTTCTTGCTCTGACGATTAAAAAAAAAAAAAAGAAAAACTTCTGAATAGTTCTAAATTATTTCCGTTACGAATTCTTGAATTTTCTGGATTTCGGGTAAGAGCAAATTTCATGTAAGCATTTATCACATGATGAGTTTATAACCTCATTTCATGAAAATTTCTCTAAACACTAAACTTTGTACTTTCTTTCTCATAGACTGATATCCATTTTCTTTTGTGTTTTGTATGTTGCATAAAATAATTAAATACTTTTTTACTGTTCAAACGCTTCAATAGAGCACTGTATTCATTTTATTCCCCTTTTTTAAGGGTTACATAATAGCAAAGATTACGATAGTTGTCTCGATTATGTGACTTTAGAGTTTAATTCCATGCAAATCATTCCTTTCTATTGTTTTAAAAATTATTCCTGAAATCAATATCGTTAGATCTTCTTTGACAGATCTAAAAAAATCGAGAGACACAGATACTATATGCGTGTTGTTTACCGTATACCTGCGTATCGGGTACTGTATGCTGTTTTATGCGCGTCATTTTCAACGAAAGATCTTAGAATTAGCAAAAATATTATGGTGAAATTTTAGAATTTCACAAATATGGGATTAATGCAAATATATTCCAGGAAATCAGTCAATATCATCCATCCTAAGTCGTAGTTTTGCTTCAAGTTTTGTAATTTTATTGTTACAAAAATCTTAACTAACCTAAAATTTGTCGATGATTTAATTCGGAATCTTTTCTGTGCTTGTTTCACTTTCTTATTGATGTTATTTTGATAGTTTCTGCTGATTTACCAACTTTACGAATTTTCTTATTGTGAAAGTCAAAACCTGGTTCTGACTTAAATTTGCAGCAAATAATCGAAATTATCTAAATGGTATATATCTAAAAGTTATTTAGAAATAGTGATTAGTGATAAGCATCATATTAAACTTATTTGCTTGTTTTTTAGTTAGTTCCTACAATATTTATAGAAATTCCATTTTTGGACTTTTTTTTTCATTTTTTTTTTTAGAATTTTTTCAGAAATTTCATTTCTGGAGTTTTTTTTTTTTTTTTTTTCTAAAAATATGAAGGAGTCAAATTTCAATTTTACTTGTACTATTTCAAAAAAAAAAAAAAAAGAAAAAAAAATGCGTGTACAGTATGATTAAATGATAGAAATTTTAATTAGCATTACTGACTTTAGTGTTACGGTAATTAAGCTAACATTAATAGTAATGATGAGAGCAATGGCAGCATAGAATGGTAGCTGTTTCCAGCAATGATAAATTGAAAAAGTTTCAAGCATAAACAATAAATGTGATTGATTTTGGCGAATTAAAACGAAAAATCTATAAAATATAGAAAAAAAGGAAAGAAAAATGTAAAATTTAATTAATTATGAATCACTTTTTTTCAGTTATTTTATTTGAAACGCGATGAACTATAGTAAAAGCAAAGTGTTATTATATAATTAGTGGAATAAAAATGGCAATTAACTAATTATTCAATTCTTCTTAGCTTCTCTTATCCCTTATTCCATAAATTTTTTTCTCTTATTAATTTCAAATGAGATGTTCGCAGCTATTTATTGATAATTGAAAAAAATAAAGTTAGTTAATTGTCATAATTGAAAATTAAAATTTGTGAAATTAGTTAAGAAAAAAAACTTAGCTAAAAATGGAATTAGATAAAATTAGTTGAAATAAGATTAGTTTTTTCTTCATTTGCAATATGTATATATTATAATAATTGATATCCCGAAATTTTTTTTTGTTTTTTTTTTTTTTTGTTTTTTTTGTTAGAAATATATGAAATTTTTGGGAATTTCTCATTTTCCAAGAATATATCTTAGAAAACTTGAGCAGTTTATTTGTTTATTTGTTTACTTCACAGGTTCGACGATCAAAATGATACAAACAACCACTTGATCCGTTAAAAAACATATGCAATAGAATTTCAATCATAAGTATTAAATTTTAAATGGTTGAATTGAAATTAACGCAGCCTTTATTTCTCTTTTTTGTTTAAAAATAATGATTATAAAGGAAGTCATAATTTTTGCTTAAAGAATAGTAATAAATTATATATTGTAGAAATAGTCGTAAATTATTTGTTTATTCGATTGATTGAAATTTAAAAAAAAAAGAATAAAAATAAATAGCACAAAAAAAAAGTGATGGCACACTGATGAATAATACATACATGAAAAGTAATAATATTTTAGATAATTGTTTTATAAGTGAAGATGAAATGATAATTGAATAAAATTTATCTTTTAAGGAAAAGAATGATAAGGATTATCTTGCTACTTATCTATATATATATAATTTGAGTAAAAATTGGTATTATAAATTAAAATTAACAAATCCCGATATATACCAGTAATAAATCAATGAATAATTAATAGTCATACAATAAATTACCTGCTCAAATTACCAATTATCATTTTAAATAAATATATCAAAAGGAAAATAGTTAGAGAATATAATGATATATTTAGTATATAAAATGATAAAATAGAAAATAATTAGCTTTTTTAAACGATGAAAATTGATAAACATTAATGAGATTACTTGATTTGACATAGAATGAATTGTTTTTAAATATATTTCGAAGTCAAAATTTTATTTTCGACTAAAATATTTTAATTTAAACATAACTTTTAATCGAAAATATCATAAGTGATAATTTTACATATCAGCGTGTAGAATTTTTATTGTTTCATAAATTATATTCAAAATTTTTAATTAAATCCCGGAGAAATTAGCAGATATAATGATTTGAGCTTAAATCCAATTTTTATATAAATTCTAATGAATTTTGAAATTCAGCAAAAATAAAGAATCTTTTCCTTACTATTTACACAAGTGATAAATAACTTGATCTGACCTTTCAATTCGAAAGGTCAGGCTATGCTTGATTTCTGGATCTAATTTTTTATAAGCAAAAAGGACGCAAGATATTGTTGATCATCGAATAACATTGAAAGTAGCATACTTAAATAATGAAATATAAAAAAATCATTCAGCAAACGGAACCTAGTCGTAACTTTTTCAAAATTGTTAAATTTGATAAATTTAAATCTTTAAATCTATAAAAAATCCTTCGTAAAATGATATGAATTTATGGCTTGATATTTTCTCTTTTTTTTTTAACCATATTTGAATTAAATTCAATGAGATTCGATAAATTTAAGAGAAAGAAAGAAGACAAATTTAAATTTTGATTAATACATATCAATCGATGTAGATCATATCAAATATACATGAGAACTGATTGGAGAAATGGAAAAAAAATTTAAAAAATTTAAGAATGAACCCGGCAGTAGTACAAATATCCCGTTTTTTTTTTTCATTTTTCTGCATATAGCATATTTTTCCGGTTTTTCTAAAACCTTTCCGGTAATGATGACATCTTTCCGGTGTATGCATTCCATCCGGTTATTCCAATAGTTGTTTCTTCGACTGGGATTGTTGTTGTTGGACTTGATGGTGTAAGTGATAATGTGCTATCACTTTCGTATTTCATCATTTTACAGCAATGCTTATCAGCATGACAAGTGATAAAAGTTTTTAATGTATACAACGATTTTGCTTGCAAAATTAGCAATATTCCACCATAAAGTAAACTTGCGATACCTATAATTTATTATGTAACGTTATCAATCAATAATGCCATCTTTCAACATTACAGTAACTTTAAGCATTTACCACAGCTATTTTCTAATAATTATACTTTAACTAAAATAGCAAAAAATGCTATACTCATAATTTATCATCAACATCAATCAATAATGCCATCTTTTAACATTGCATTAATTTCAAGTAATTATCAAAACTATTTTCTAATATCATATTTTAATTGAAATAACAAAAAAATTTTTATAACAAACTAATATCAGCAAAAGTTTTTTGTATTTTCTTTCAGCATATGTGCCACAATTTTTTCAATTTTTTTTTATTCCAGATTCTTTTCGATTTCAAATTTTTGAAAATATAATCTATTTTATATATCCATTAGTTGATATTTTAATAGATGTAGATAAATTTATTTTTTCCCAAATGAAAAGATTTGAAAAAAAAAAATACTAACCAGCAATTAAAGTTGCATAAAAGCAAGTTGAAAAATGAAAATTAAGAATTGACATTGATCCATCGGATGAGGGAAATCGAATTTGTAAATTTTTCGGTACAAATGTAAAATAGATGAAATCAGCTGATAGAATTATTATACCAACAATAAAGACTAATTTGGCAAAATTATGTGGCACCAAGCATAGCATTAAAATTTGAATAATCCAAAAAGCAAATGCTGTCCTGAAAAATTGTTGAAAACAAATTTATTCATTCGTCTATTTTTCAAATTATTCATTCCAATATTCGTCTATTTTTTTTTTCGTGCAATAAAAGATTTTATAAATAATGAAATGAAATATTTTTAGGGAAGAGAATTTCATGCATTTTTTATAATTTCTATGCTTGGCTAATTTAAATTGAAATCGTCTTTTTTTAATTGATCAATTCAAAATGATCATCTTTATTTATTTGATTAATTCAAAATGAAATCACTTTTTGTCATCTTTATCTCCCTTACTGCATAGATGTGAAGAAGAAATCGTTAAAGATAGAAAAAATAAAATTAAATAAATACTTTTGAGCCATAAATGCCAAATTTTGACAATAACCGAGCTTTTTTAAATAATTTTTTAATTAATTTCAATTGATTTATATTTTCAATCTAAAATTCACAAACTCAAAGTATAAATAAATTTTCGAAATCAGATATGACAATAAATGTCGGAATGATTAATCATTGAGTAATTCGTTATCAAATTGATTTATAATGAATTAATTTTTAATTTTCTCTTTTTTCTTCAAAATTATTAATTTTAATTTTTTTGCAATTAGAAATAATTAAAGATATTTATTAATGAATTTAATCATACCATAACAAATATATGGTATAATGGCCAGTAAGACGATATTGCCGGCCCCAAATAAATCCAGCTCGATCAACACTTAAATATTCGATTATTTTCAGGATTGGATACGGTAAACCTTTTTTTAAACTTTTTTCCAATTCCATTTCCATCGAAAATACTGAAAAATTTAGTAATACAATATTTATAAATCCTTAATTGTATACTTTATTAATTGGTAATTTGTTTGAATAAAATTTTATGGTATTAAAAAACTGATATATTACGATATATTTATCATGATTAATTAAGTTCTTCTTTACGATACAGTTATCATGATATTACGACACATTATTATGATTAATTACAATACGCTTAATATGATTTGTTATAATACATTTATTATGATTAATTAGGGTGCACTTATTATGATTAATTAAATTACAATAAATTAATTAAATAACTTATTGTGATTAATTAAATTCTTCGTAAAGTATTTTGTTAGCAAATATATCAATTTATGATTATATATTCATAAATCTAAATCAATAACTATATTTGAAAATATTTTTCAAAATAAAAAATATTTATTTGCCACTTTTTTAATTTCCACGAATCCCCAAAATTCCGCCTATTATGAGAATTTAATTTGCAAAAATAAATGAGCCCAGCTATTATTAATTGAATGAAATTGGAAAACTTGTTCAAATTAAATAAAATCCAAAAAAAAAAACGAAAATTATGCGAAAGGTTTTCTAATGATTGAATAATTTGAAATCTGAAATCCTGTGTTTGTGTTGGAAAATTGATTAAAAGTTACTGCTACCATGATCGTACTTACTATTAATGAAAAAAAATGAAGATTTTCGAGCTGAATTAATTTGAATTAAATTAATGTCAGTTAATCAAGTTGGATTCATTTGAATTAAATTAATGTTAATTCATCAAATTTGATTAATATTGAATTAAATTAATTTCGTTAATTTTAATAAAATAAAATTTTTATTATAAAATCTTAAATAAATAAACAAACCATTTAAAAATTCAAAACGTTCATTATATTCTAAGTGATCCATTGAATGATGTGCTTTTTCAGATGTTGGCACACCTAAAATAAAAAACAAAAATTGGAATTATTAATTAATTGATTAGTCTCGAGAATTCATTATCCTCTTAATATTTGAAATGTTTAAATGTGAAAATTTTAATAAAGCAGCTAATTAATTATTCATTTTTTTTATAAATAGTACAAAAATGCTACTTTCAATTCGAATTTGAAACAATAATTATCAAAATATCATGAAGCAATTCTGAATTACTATTTTTTATCCTTATCCTTAAACAAAATCAATATTTTATTCACAATTTGGCTTATGAATTTTTGATTTTATTTTAAACAATTCAAATAATGAAATAATTTAGGAATTTTTAATTTTATATTTATTTTAGTTCATAGATTATTTTATTGTTTGAATTTTTTTCAAAAATGATTGAAATTTTTCGGAAAAATTTTAAAAATTAATAATTATACTTGTTAGAGTAACATTAAGATGTTTCAATCCCATACGTACACCAAGAATAGCATCTAATTTATCGGTTGTAAATGCTCGATAAGTTGAACAAATTTGTATACTTCCTTGATGCCAACTTGGATGATGAATACTTACTAAAATCTGAATAAAATTAAGACTAATCAAATTAAAAATCTCGTTCTAAAGAAATTATTTTTAAAAGGAAACTATTTTTTTCGTTTAGGTGAACAAAAATTTCTCAAAAAAAAAAAAAAAAAAAAAAAGATTATTTCTTTGAATTCAAAATTTTACGATAAATTTCCGTAGAACTAAAAACTAAGATTTTTTCTTTTTTATTATGTGCTAATTTTATTTTCATCCTTCCTCAGTATTATTAAGTTTAATGCAACAATACAATCGCTTCTACTAATTGAAATATTAATTTATTCTTGCATAAAACATTAAGTAAAATTAATTAGCTATTAAAGGAACAGTGAAATTGATAAAAATTATTGTTTGAGAACTGATTTCCTTCAATTTGATTCTTTTTTTTATTTAATTTTGTTAAATTTAATTTTCATTTAAAAAGTGATTTTACTTAACTTCAAAATTAATAATCACTTTGAAATTTTTTGAAATTTTAATATTTCCTTGTTATTAAAATTGGTATTATTAGAGTTTTAAAATTTACGACATCTTTCCAAGCGAAAACTTTTTATCTGTCCGAATGTTTCGAATGTCATACAAATCTGATAAATTTTCATTGGGAGAAAGTAAACGAATTTTTTTGGCTGTGTTTAATTAATTCTCAAGCTATCATTAATGGTCTAATTATTTAATTTCTAGTGAATTTTCAGGCTCTTACTAGTGACCTAATTGTTTGGCTACTTTTTAATTAATCCTTAGGCTATTATTACTGGCCTAATTATTTTTCACATTTTTAAATAATTTTCAAGTGTCATTATTGATCTAATTATTTGATTTTCAATTGATTTTCAGACTCTTATTACTGATCTATTTACCTGGTACTTTTTAATTAAACCTCAAACTATCTTCATACAGATTTAATTATTTGATTTTTAATTAATTTCCAGGCTACCGTTGTTGATTGATTATTCGGCTATGTCTTAATTAGTCTTCAGGTAGTTCAAATTATTATTATAAATATAATTATAAGCTATCAAAACTTCTTCGATGATTTTAGTGCAATCCGATTTTTAGCCTTAACATAACCTTATATTTAATTTAAATAAAAATTGGAAAAGCAATTCAAGGCATTGAAAAAATGTCAATTTTTCTTATAACTTCATTACATTCTCCATAATTTGTATCAATTTGGCCTTTATCAATATTTGTTTGAATTACTTTCGATTAATTTAAAACTTTCTGGAAAATTTAACTCATTGCACTTAAATATTCTCAAGCTAATTTTTTTACTGCCAAATAATGATAAAATTTTCAGATGGAATGTTATTGGAGAAATGTTATCGTTTTTCAAAATTTAGCAGTTTTCCTTTCAAATTAGCTTTTAAAAAAAGAAATTTCCAAACA
The DNA here is from genome assembly GCA_028564675.1 of Onchocerca lupi. NCBI lineage: Eukaryota > Metazoa > Nematoda > Chromadorea > Rhabditida > Onchocercidae > Onchocerca > Onchocerca lupi. Next base: position 1,815 of record JAOVVO010001263.1, on the reverse strand, counting down.
AAGGTATTTGTCATTTTTGTTTCTTTTTTTTTTCCAATTGATAAAGGATAAAATGATTTGTTAAGAACTAGACATTAAGCACGAGGATAATCAGTGATTTATTTGTTAATAAAATTGAAATATAAATATGAAACTTAATAATTCCGACAAATTCATTCACTTTCACTAATTGCTTTTTTCCACACTATTTAATTAATAAGTCAAATGCAAAAATTATTTCTTGATAAATTTTTCATTCTTTTAACTTAATCTTTCGATATGAATTAATTAATTTCTTGTTTTTTCAAAAATGAAATTTAAAAAAAAAGATAAAAATATAGACAACGATTGAAAGAATTATTATGGTAATGGAATAGCGAGGAGGATCAGAAAAAAGTGATTTCTTTGTTTTAAATAAAATAATTTGCATTCCTTGATGATTGTATGAATCTTATTTCTTTGTTTCAAATCAAATGACTCTGTTTTATGTAGCTTTGTCAAATAGCCTTAACCTTTACTCTATGCTGTGGTAAATCAAGCTAAACAAAAGCACCCTCTCATGTGATAACAAAAAAAAAAAAGCTTTCTCATGTCACGAAGACGCTTCCTTGTGAATCATTTTTAAGATTGGAATCAACGAGTGCGGTTGGATTTTCTGACTTGGGTAGTGAATTTCCCGTTATTAGCATTATCTCCTTCGTCTTTATGAAATCATCGTTTAAATTGTTTTACTGATATAAAATGATTTGTAATTGTTACGTGCGTTCTCATGTTATCTAATTTTTTGTAATAAAGGTTTAATTATGCAAGTTTGAGATACCGCAAAGTTTCGATAACAATATGATTAGAAACAAGAACCCATAATTATTGTCATGGTTAAAAACATCGGCAACATAGATATATTTTAGTTTCATTATAATTTTGTCTCAATTAAGCCTAATTAAATCTTAATTATGTAATTCCATTTATCATCATCTAAGATGATTTCATAAATAATTAATTCTAAATTGAATTATCTTCTTTTTCACAAAAATTACAATTGAAGGATTTTGATTTATTGCAAAAATATTTGGAATTTATCATCGTGCATCTTTACGCTCTTATAATTTAATAATCGATTTCATTGCAATTTTGTTGTAATTAAACATAATTGAATCTTAATTATGCAACTCCATTCATCTTACTTCAAGCTGATTGTATAAGTAATTAATTCTAAATTTCGAATTACCTTCTTTCACTCAAAAATTAAAAATTGAATGATTTTGATTGATTGGAAAAATATTTCAAATTTATCTTTGTGCGTCTTTACGCTCTTATTATTTCATAAATCTATTGGAAACAAGATTTCTATGGATTGAAAATATGAACAGAGAAAATCTCATTATTTCTAAATGGTTCCAAAATTTTCGCTGAAACTATTTCTGACATTACATTCGATTTCAATGGCTGAAATAATGGAAAGATATATTGGAATGAAATGAATTTGAAAGGAATGAAATTAATTTTAGTAACAATACACAATCATTTTTTCTTTTTTAAGTTTTTTTTTGTAATTCCTAAATTAAAAATTTTTAAATAATTTTGAATTTTTTTCTTTTTTAAGTTTTTTTGTAATTTCTAAATTAAAATTTTTAAATAATTTCATTTATCTAAAAATTCGTATTTCATTTTTTTTTTCTATCAAATATGAACATTTAAAAAACAAAATTTTCTCGTAATTGCAGTAAAAGGATTCATTTGGCAGAAATTCTTAATAAGAAAAGAAATTAAATTCGAATTTATTAAGCAAAATTAATACAACGATTTTTTTTTTTTTTTTTTTTTTTTTTGTTATTT
>JAOVVO010001262.1:0-12278 GCA_028564675.1 Onchocerca lupi | reverse complement strand
TTGTTCCGGTCTATTCGTACTATTTCAATTTCAAAAAAAAAAAAAAAAAAAGAAAAAAATAAAAAATGAAAGTTTGCAAGAAAAAAGTGCAATATCAATTTCAGTTTTGAATGAATATTTCTTTAATTTCTTTAAAATTTCTTTATAGAGCTAGTAGTGGCAATATTATTGAAATCCCTAATCTGAAAAAATAAAGAAATACTTTTCAATCAAATATGAAAAATTAATTTAGAATTAAATATAGGGAAAATTTCACAAGTAACGACTGTTACAGGAAACAATCGGGTTTAAAAAAATTAACATTTATAAAATTTTCCCTTTTGGAGTTAAAATTAATTATTTGAAAACATTTTTAAAAAACATCGTAATCCTTTCAGTTAAAAATATTTTAAAAAATAGTTTAAAATGATCAAAAATTTGCAATTCTAATGAAAAATTTTCTAATTTATGCATTAACATTAACATTTATTTAAAAATTCAAAAATTTACTGATTACAATTGAAGCTTAGAATTTATATATTTTAAAATTTTGTTTTTTATAGAAAATTATTTTGTGCACAAATTTTTTTTCCACAATATATTATTTGAAGTCAAAGAAAAATAATTTTTTATTTCCTAAAATTGTTCATTGCCTGAATTTAAATATTTTCTCATTTGTTGATGATTGCTTATTACTCAAGTTTATTTTACTTAAAAAATTAATTTTACAAAAATTATTTATTTATTTATTCATTTTTGGCGATTCTATATCAAAATCTAAATGATATATCTTGGCATTCTTGACAAGAACAATGTATAAAGACGAAATCTTGGCCAAATGATAACATCTTGATCTTTATCATTATTCTCATTTAGTGAATCATCAGATCTTATGATTGTAAAGTCAATATCACCACTTTCAATTCTCCACCACCATGATAACTTTCGATTCGGATTATAATCTAAAAGAACTAAAGTCAATTTTTTTTTTCTATATTATCACACAATATTTGCTTCGAATGATAGCAATAATAGTGATAGCTGATTGTAAAATATCGATTTATCCAATATGATTTATTTAAAAATCACCTTCCACAATCACTGAAACGAAATCTGACGTACGAGCGGGTATTTTTAACTTTTGCAATTTCGATGCCGGAACATCATTTGATGGATCATATCTGAAAAACACGCCAACACTAATTGGAAAATTTTGTTTTTTACTAACTGATGTGATAAAACTTTGAATAGTTTGCATAATCAATCATTTGATTGGCTAGCTTAATGATGCAAAAGTTTTTTATAATTAAAAAGAAGAAACTTCCATCCGAATTTTCTTCTACCTGGATAATGGAATACTGAAGTGTAAGTATTATGGAGCATTTAAAATAAAGTTAAATGTTTCAGATTGGAATTATAATTTTTATCAAATACAAAAAGTTTGTATTGCTAATTGCATTTTTTTTCTGCCTTTTTTTGTTTTTTGTTTTTTTTTTTTTGTTTTAATAGCAAAGCTCATGACAGGAATATTATGACACTTCTGAGCAAAATTCGAAGTATGAAAAATTGTCTTCAATATTTCAACATAGCGATTGAGAGAATTGTTAATATAAAGAAAAAAACGAAATAAAAAAATACGTAATTAATTTAAACTTTGAAATATTTAAATTTATCACATTAAATACTCAAAATTTCCCGGAATTTTACTATTTAAAAAAATACGCTCAAGTAGATGCTGTTCGATATTTGAATTTATTCTTCCAATTCAGCTCCAAATATGCCATTTTTAATTGTTAAATCTTTATAAACATGATATTTCAATTGATCAATTAGAATTTTCTGATGGGCACAAATCGTTCTTCCATTCTTATAAATATGCAACTAGTAAATTTAATAACTAGTATTTAAAGGAATATTTTAAATTTAGAACATTTAAATTCCGGTCCATTGAATTTTGTTTGAGCAGTTATCCAAATTAGTAAATTAAGCTGTTTATTTGTATAATGAATTTGAAATAGTTTAAATCATAAAGTTACAATTTAAATTTCAGTTTTTTTTTTTTACAATTTCGATTAATCATTGAGATTGCTCATAGATTTGTATTTTTTTTTTTTGTATTTTCTTTCGCATTTTTTTGCACTTTTTTTTCGTATTTTTTTGTATTATTTTTCATGTTTGTATTTTTTTCATATATATATGTAATCAAATATCTATTCGGGTTCATTTCATTGCTTTTTTTATTTGTTGAACACTTATTCAAATTGACAAACCAAACTATTGAAATAGTTTAAATCATAGTCATGAAACCTAAGTTATAAATTTAGTAAAAAAAAAAAAAAAAAAAAAAACTAAGAAATTCTATTTGCCATACAACGATTTTTTTCGTAGTTTTTTTTTTTTTCCTAAAAAATTAGACATTAATATTTCGTTCTTTTCAATTTTTTAAAATTTCTCCTGATTACTTTTTATTAATTTTATAGATGTATGAAAATTTTTTACAACGAGAGATATGAATCATATTTAATTTCAATTGTAGGCTAGGCAAAAATCAATTTGATTATAAATGGTGACATTGAAAAATTGTTTTACAATTCCATTAACTAATTTCATTTTTAACATTTATTGATTTTATCTAAAATAAGTTTTCATTTTTTTTTTCTTCCGCAAAAAAAAATCATATTAGCGTTTATTCAATTTTTTCATCTTTTTTTTATGATTGAATTTTGTTCATATATATATATATATATATATATATATATCTATGATACAATTCTTTCAATAATAAAATTATTTTTGTAGAACGATATATATTTTACACTTCGTTATCATTCAATGTACATTTTCGGTTCATCATGAATTCATCATTTAATAGACATTGTTGGAAAAAGTGAAATATTTTTTCTGGAAAATATGCCGAAATGATCAAAGATCATTATATAATAGAAATATCTTAAAATAAGCAAACTTTGGACGTTTACGCTATAATTAAACATAATGTAAATTATGCTGTGCAATAAAGTAAACAACTTCCTCTGCGCCATGCTTAAATTCTAAAATCAATCTTTAAATAAATCTGAAATTTAATTTATCATCTTAAGTTTAGTTAGAAAATTGAATGTCGCATGAATTAGATTATTTGTTGTATGATGAAGTCTTTGTTCTGATGTGTTGAATCGCCGTAATTACGTTACAATTTGTAGAATAAATATCGAAAATACAATTGATAATTTAAATGACTTTTATTTAAATGATAATAGTATTTCATGAAGAATTGAAATTGGATTGAAATGCTGATAGTTGTTGAGTTACAGATAATTTTTTGAGACAAAGGTATGCATGGGTAAGGCTTGGAAGGAGCATATGGGAAGGGTCAACCACATTATCTACTTTAAAGTAAACATGTTTACAATGTATTTTGAACAATAATTTAAGACATCAAAGATGACAAATCAAACAATTAATTTATTGGACCGAAGATTCTAAACAGCACTTCAGTTTTTTCATTTTTCACAGAATTTGAAAAATTGACTATTAAATGAAATGATTTCCTTGGTTTTTTTTTCTTTTTTTTTTTTTAAATATCAATCAAAACAATTTCATATTACGAAATCATTTTATTTCTCCTAAAGTTTTAAGAATGAAAAAATATTTTGGTTATCTCGATATATTTATATTATAAAATATTTTGGTTTTTTTTTTTTTTGTCGAAGATTTCATCATTCAACAAATATCCCTTTCAACTGAAATCAACAAGTTTACTTGTTGATTCATCATGAATTCATCGTTCAAAAGATAATCTTTTTTTTTTTTTTTTTTTTTTTTTTGAAATCATTCATTCTTAAGATTCATGATTCAATGAATTTCTTTTTTTTTTTTTTTCTAGAATCAGTTTTTTAATATAAATCTGCAAATTTCGATTCATTATTTAACAGATATCTTATTGTTTAACATTTTAACAGATATTTGTTTTGTTAAATTCACTTTTTTTTTTTTTTAATATAAGTTTTTACGATTTGATTCATTATCCAATAGATTATCTCTTATCATGCGATTAATTCTATCATTTCATCTTTCTTTTATCATCATTTCATGACATATATCATATTTTCTGATAAAATACTTTTATCAAATAATGGCAATCAAATGTCTTTATGTTATTATAGCTATCAAATATCATCAATGTTTTACATTATTCATTATCAAACTTTTCTCGATATTTTTCCCGTGCACTATTCATGTATTAACAATTTTATTAAATTTCATTTCAATTATTTAATTAAATTTATATCTTATTTATTCTATGCTTTTTGTCATTCATCATCTGTTCAATTGCTCCAATAAATTTAGCACAAAGAAATTAAATCAATTAAAAGCATTTCAATAAAGCAATTAAAAATTTGAATATATTTTAATGGAAAAATTTAGCAATTATGAGTTGAAAAAGATAAATTATTTAAAATATTATTAATCTTTTGCGGAATATTTCCAATTTTAAAACTTTAGAAAGAAAAAAAAAAGAATTCGAATTTTCGATAATGTTTAAAAATTTCTTTACTTATTTGATTCATTTGTATTTCACAGCATAAAAGTAATGCAAAAAATGAAAAGTTTTATGATTAATTTTCATTTTTCATTTCTCTCAAGCTCTTCTTTTCCCATTCTCCCTCTTTTCTTTTCTTCTTTTTTTTTTTCAACTTTTATTCTTTCGTTATTTTTATTTATTTTCTTATAAGAAATAAAATATTTCTTTGATTTAAGTTGTTCGGCTATATCATTAAATTGTTATCATTTTCACTTTTCTTTTAATTATTAAATTAATTTCCATAAGATAACTTAAAATTATCCATTTCAAATTTCATTAAATCAGTTAAAAATATAACAAGAATTTGACAACAATTTAATTCATTTGAATTTTTTTTTCATTCTATCGCTTCCATTTTATATTTCAATTTATTACATTTTTTGAATTTTATTGTGAAATTTGCTTCTCTTTGTTATTCCATTTGATTTTATGAATGAATAATTATTTAATCAATAATCAATTTTTACATGCTATAATTTTTCATAAGTCGAAACTTCATTGTTTGTTTGATTTTTTTTTTTCAATTTTGCTAATTTTTTCTCTATTTCTTAGACCCTTTGGATTTTAATATCTAGAAATTCTCCATAATTTCTCCCCTTTCCGCTTCTACTGTTTTTTTTCCAAAAGGAAAGGAAAAGAAATGAAAAAAAAAATATTCAGGGCATTTCCAAAAAAAAAAAAAAGCAATTTTTGCTATCATTTTTAAGTTCAGAACAGATAATTTATTAATGATAAACTTTTAAATGATGGAATATTTCTGCGAAGAAGCACTGATAAGTTGTTATAGAAATTATCAAATCATATCATTTCGTATCATTTAATTGAATTGGAAAAAAAATGATACAAAGTAATATATGAAATCATCGATAAAATACTGGAACCGATAAGATGTAACAATTATTTGAGAAGACAAACATTTAAAAGGACGAAATGCTCGTCTTGCTTTTTTTTTTCTAACTTAATTCTAAAGTTTTGTTTAAAAAAAAAAAAAAATTGTGATAGGTGAAAAAGTACGTTAAACTTTTCCTTAATTGTAAAATGGATAATTTTTCAAAGTTCTCTAATTTTCTTGACTTTTCCATTATTATTAACATGAAATTAATATAAAAATATTATATTAGTTAATCAATATTTTAATCTTTTTAATACTGAAGGTTCAAATGCTCTTTTGCTACATCCACTTGATATTCATCGAGGAATTTGTCGAAAATTTTGTTAAAATTATTTCAATTTAATTCCGTTCATTTCAATTTTAATTCAAAAAAAAATAAATTTAACATTTTAGCAATAAATAATGCTTTAATTAAACTTGTTCCACTACGCTATACACAGCAACAGTTATTACAATGAAAATTGCGAATAATATAAGATTGATTAGTTCTGGCTTAAAATATTGGAACAGTATTATCAAAAAATGAGCCTAGTTATAAAAGAGCAAAGAAAAAAAAAGACTGAGGCAAATTGCCCATAAGAGGTAAATATTACAGAAATTATCAATGAAATTACCAATAATAATCAACATATAGTTCAAGAATATAGAAATGAAACAAAAAACAAAAAAAAAAAAAGGTATGAAAAAGATTAATTATAATTTTAATTGTTGAAATTTTCTAATTTTAAAATTCTTAAAAAATATTTCACATATATAAAGTTATGTGTAAATTTTTGCATCAATTCTTCAAATTTTCCCATTATTCTGCTCGATATTTGTAGCTAAAATAAGCTAAATTGACTTAGTTCAGTAAGAAATTCATTCGATTTTGCATATTTATTTGTAATTTACTAAGCTTACATTTTGTATATTTACTTATAATTTAAAAAGCATAAAACTCATTCATTCTGCTTTTCTGCAAAAATCTTTGCTAAGAACGCAATATATAATTATAGCTTTGCTCAAGTTTCTAAATATAACATGCTCATTTTATCAAATTATTAAGCTTTAATTATCACTTATTTCTTACATATGCCTTATTTATAATGAGTACAAATTCATTTTAATGAAAAAAAAATGTCTATATAAATAAAAATGTAAATGTTCGTTGTTCATTTTCATACAACATTTTACATTCTACATTGATTGATCTAAAATTTCGAAGCAACTTGCATTCGAATAGGCGCGTGTTTCTATATACATGTACCTACTTTTTTTTTTTTTAACTGTCACACTTGTGACAGGTAAAAAGTAAGCGAGGAAAGTGAATTTTTTTTATCATGCCTATTTTCTGCATTGTTCATTATTACACAACATTTCAAGTCCTTTACCAATTAATTTGAAAATAACGTTGCATTTCAATAGGCCATTTTTCTTTCTTTTTTTTTTGTATAAATAAGACACGTGTTTATGAACTTTCGGAGATTTAAGGTTTTGAAAAAATGAACATTTACTTTTTTATTCATATAACTGGAGCAGACCATTGCTTCAGCTAGTATTTAAATATAATTTTAGAATCAGTGGTAGTTAAAATAAATTTGTACTCATTATAAATAAGAACAAGGTGTTAGGTTCGCTCAAGTTTCTCAATATAACATGCTTATTCTATCAAAATATCAGCTTCAATTTTACTTATTTGAAAATAACAAAAGGGCCATCATTGAATTTTAAATTATATAAGAGAGATAAATAATGTTGATATTTCAAATTTCCGGCCATTTTTAACTGAAATTTTATTGAATTAAATAAAAAATATGCAAATTGCCAAAGAACAATAATCCATAGTAGGAATAATTAAATGAGTGAAAAATAAATATTATTGCATATGGAAAAGAGAGAGCAAAGTATATGAAAATTATAATTGTTACTGCATATACATATTATTGCACAATTATAATTGTTATTGTTTCAAAAGCCAAAGATTGAAAATTTTTATGGGAACTAATTTTTGAAAAGAACTTTATTGATGTTATACTAATAGATATATTAATGAAATGTATTGGAAATGAATTTATCATTGATAAGACGCTTTAATTAAAGATAGTGAATGAGAGTTGAATAATTGTTGTTGTACACGGAAGAGATGACAAAGATTGATAATATTATTTGATATAGTAGAAAATGGAAAGAAATCGAAGATTTCATGAATAAGTTATAATTTTTTGTATGAGAGAGTTAGATTGAACAACGTCTCTAAAATATAATGGGAATTTGAGAGGAATATAGGAATAAATACAAATGATTTTGTTAGTGTTAGAGAATCTATAAAATGTTGATGAAATATATAACTATGTGCATAACCTCATTGATAAGAATTTTCACGGCAAATTCGCTATTGCATATTTGTTTCGTATCAGTAAAATATGTTATTTGTACGTGCTATCAGGTATTCTAAACTTTTATCATTTACAACCGCCTAGCTAATATTTCGATTTATCATTGATTTCAGCTGATATTTAAGTGGAATCATGAAAAACATTTCGTTTCGCAATTCTTCCAAACATTCGCAAACTTTCGCTAAGTATGCTTACCAAAAATGGCCCATTTGGAGCACACATTCAATGTCTATGCTTCATTCAAGCAAGCAAGATGTTATACTCATTGAAAGTTTGAGAATAGATTGAAAACGTTTCGTCCCACAACTCCTTAAATCATTCATTTTTACCAAATTTAACTGCTTCATTAATCATACTTCAGTTATGATTATGGCTTCTTTGATTATCTTATCCTATCTTTATTTATTAACCATTCTAAGATCAAGCAAATATTTTGATTCATCATTATTTCCCTTGAATGTTCACCTGATATTTTGAATCATCATTATTCTCGAAATTCAGGAAATATTTTAAACCATCATCATTCCCGACAGATATTTTCGAAACATTATCATTCCCGAAATCCAATTTCGTTCCATATCATCATCCCAATGTATAGCAAATATTTCGAGCCATCAATATTCCAAGGCCCAGCAAATATTCCTCGTCATTATAATTCTCGAAATTTAATGGATATTTCAAACTATCATCATTTCCGGCAAATATTTTGGCCAATCAACATTTACATACTCTGGCAAATATGTTCGCATTGCGAGATTTCATACCTTACTATCGAGATGATATAGCCAGAAAGAATCCCGAGAGTTATCAAAACAAATCTTTCCATCTATTTTCATTCTTCTTTGCAGTTATTATCGTAATTTTTTGAAAATTTAAATTCATATTGCAATTTTTTCGCAGCTTTTTATTTATTTCCGCTTTTTACTAAATTTTTTTTTTTGTCATCTTAATTTATATTTGAATTCTTCGTCTTTTATTTATTCAAAAACTAATGCTTTTTTCCTTTTTCTCACTGATTCTTTTGTTTATTCATTTTTCTTTTGTTTATTTATAAATTTGATTTCTGGCTAGTTTCTACTTGTTCATTTATTCGTTTATTTCTATTATTTCAGAAACTGCTACATTTTTCATTCACCGATTAAGTCTAGTTTGAATGCTTTTGTTTCTAATTTGTTGAATTTTTTGAAAATTTTCGAAAATCTCTTCCAGTTTGTTCATTTCTATTTTGTGGAATAGGATAAGAGTTATCTATTATTATTATCAAATATAAATGATAAAATGAGTAGGGCATGAATCATGGAGATGAAATCAATAAAATAAAAGTCACTGTAATAAAATTGATGGAGTATGAATCATCGGGATGGCATCAATAGAATGAGAATCAGCATTAGAATCATCATTAGAATCACTATTGGAATCATTATTATCATGATAAAATCAATAGAATATGAATTGGGATAAAATTAGAATGAGAATCATTTACAAGATAAGATCAGCAGAATATAAATCACTCGGGTAAAATCAATGAAATTTAATGGAAAAAATCGATAGAATAAGAATTATCATGATAAAATCAATGGAATGAAAATGATTCGGAATGAAATTTTCAAATAAAATAAGAATTATCATTAAAAGTAGTTTTTTTTCTTGTTTATATCTTCAATATTTATTTCATACACGTTCTATCTTATTTTTTCTTTTCTTTTAATTTCATAAAATTTTATAAAAACATATTGATCGAATTTATTTAAATTTTTTATGAATTCTTGCATATGCTTGTATAAGTTCATTTATTTATTTGCAATTATGCCTTTTATGGTTGTTTGCGTGAATTTATTTTTGCGCGATTATATAAAAACTATTTTTAAATATTTATGTAAATCTATTCATTTTCGCTTATTTTCCGCTAATTTAAAATTGTGATTGATTTGAACAAATATTTTTAATTTTAATGTAATTTAAAGTGAATTGAGTAAAAAATTTCCAATTAATTTGCTTGATTTTTCAGGGTTAAATGAACTTGAACGAAATTAGCGCGTGTGATCGAGCACTAATTGAACAATTACGTGAAGCGATACGTGATGAACTTTTATTGGTACCAGCATACGATGATGATTTCAGCTTGCTTCGATGGATTACTGGATGGGATCGAAAACTCGGTTTTCTTTTTTTTTTCTTTTCTTTTTCTGAAAATTTATAGGAAACAATCGATGAATTAATTTTAATGAATACTGAAAAGTACATTCTTTGTTTTGTAGTTAATCCATCTGATTGTATGGCCAAATTCAATTCTTTCCGTTTTTATCAGTTTTTTAAGTTTTATTCTACTCAATTCCTTCAGAGTCGCTGAAAATCATTGAGAAAATTTTTTTTTCAAAGTTGTTAAAGTTTCCGAATTTTTTTAAAGCTAATTTCATTTACTGCATTACTTTTGTATGTTTCAAGTAAATTTTAATTAATTTGAATTATTAAATCATTTTTGGAATACTTACAAATGAATTGGGTATTTCTAAGAGAAAGGACTGGATATATTTATTTATCGTTTTACTTTTTCAGATGTAATAATACCAAAAATAAAATGTTCACTTCGTTCGATAGCAGCTCTTGGATTTAACAAATATGATTTTTCAACTATCGAAAAAATTTCAGCTTACTGTGATTCGTTAAATGAATTAGTGAAGTATATTCCAGGTCTGTTTGTTTTTCACCAATATTTTTTTTTTTTTTTTTTTTTGGAAGAAAATTCGACAATTAAATCATTTGGCTTAATTTGTAACAAAAAAAAATAGATCAAAAAATTTGTCCACAGTTTGTTCTGTAATTCGAAATCTTTTTTAAAATGAGCAATGAAATTTGAAATCTTTTTTTTTTAAATGGACATTGAAGATAAGAAAACTTTTTGTAGGAAATTTTCAGTAAAAGGAGTTATTTCAAAAAAATTTCAACATTATTTCTTTATTATTTATTGATTAAAAAAGGTTTTAATCCTTATCTATTAATAGGTTCCTTACTTGGGTACGATAAACAACACAATATTGTTTCAATTCAAATGATTGGCTATCTAGATGCTCGTAGTTTGATGTCATGCCTACGAAATTCAGATTTGTATATTTTGCGAATTGCTGAAACTGAAGGTGTTATGAATTTAATAAGGTACATTTCAATTCATTTTGCATAAAATGGTGAAGAATTTTTCTTTATTTTATGCAAATTGATCGATTATATGTCTATTATCGATTGATCAAGAGATCATGCTAAGCATTATTTCATATACAATAACATGTAATGATTCATATTCTAAAATACGATAAAATTAACTTTTTATTAATTTCGTTTTCTTTTTTTTTAGAAATTTAACCATCAGTAAGAATGTCATCTGTTATCTAATAAACAATTTCTGCTACAGATTAGACTTTTTTTTCGACATTTCAGGGCTTAATTTTCAATTTTATAGCATCAATTGTTTATTTCAAAAAGAGCTTTTTTTTTTTTTTGATTTCAGAAAAAACGAGAAAATTCTAGGATGTCAACTTGGTACGCTGGTCATTTTTGATCTTGATCAAATTAGGCTGGATAAATTTTCGATGCCTATTGTTAAAGTAATCACAACAATGTTTACACAGCTACAGGTTTCAACGTTTTTTTTTTTTTTTTTTTTCAAAAATTTTCGAAAATCAACATTTATAGAAAAAGAAAGTAAGAAAGTTTTTTTTTTTTCCTCTTTGCAATTACCATGAGTATTTGATTATCTGATTTATTTATTTAATTATTTATTAACAATTCTAACATTTGATCAATGTTTTTTTAAGAAAAAAAGAAAGTTTAGGAAATGTATCCGGATGTTATACACAAAATTCTCATCATCAATATACCAACATTTTTCCGTATGATATGGACATTAGTAAGCCCATGCCTTTCGAAACATACTCAAGAGAAAATAGAAATACTTGGAGCTGATTGGAAGGAAAAATTGAAGGAATATATTGATGAAGATGTATTATATGAACATTGGGGTGGTATACGTAAAGCAGAAACACCATATGGACATATTCGTTTGGGCGGTAAAGTACCGGAAAATTTTAGGTAATTTTCATGATATGATAAATTTAATGATGGAATGCATTCCGTCTCTGATCCTTCTTTTTTTTTTTTTTTTTTTTTCTATATTTTTCAAATATATCAGAAATGATGAATTTCCGATATTTTCAATGTAATTAGAAATTTATCAATTCGTCAAAATATTTTCATCTTTAAATTTTGCTCAAAAATGTCATTATCTTCCTATCATGAGTTTTTTTTTTTTGCTTATTAAAGAAATAATAGAGAAAAATTAGTAATTAGCAATATCAATTTTAATATTTGATTAGAATTATAATTGCAATTTAAAGTATTTAATTATATGTTAAGAGTGTCATAGAATATAAGAAATCAACATACGTATATATATATA
>JAOVVO010001261.1:0-12305 GCA_028564675.1 Onchocerca lupi | reverse complement strand
TTTTTTTCACTTTTATTATTCGCGCTACAATAATTTCGTGATTATTATTATAAGGTTTAATTACCCAAGTTTGAAATAAAGTGTTTCTTATATAATCACGACAACAATCGTCCTACATTAACTCAAGCAACTACTTCAAGCCCCATTCGAATAAAAATCCAAACAATTTTCGACAAATCTTTTATTGGTGCCACGAACAGGAAAATGTTGTCATAATAACCAACGGCGCACAACCGGCGAAAGAAAAAGTGGAAAAGCTTCTTGAAGAAGTTAAACAAATGGATTTATCACCGCTGGATCGAATGGTAACTAAAGAAGAAACGTAACAACAATACGAAGCCAGAAAAAGAATAATTAAAGAAAAAATTATGCGCTTCGAATTACACATTTGTACACTTGAAACTGCCAACGCAGAATGGAAACAATGCATCCAGCAACTCCCGACTGCTACAAGAAAAAGGGAAGAAGAAGGAAAATATGCCTAAATGGTCGACGATGAAAGAAGTATATTAAATTTAATAAACGAAGGCAAAGAAGCGATCTAATTCTAAAAATGTATAAAAATGACTGTGAGTTAGTACTACAACGTCTAAGCCAACATCAGACAAAGTACTTCATCAAACAGTGAATTTGCCACAATTGCCACTGCCTATATTCAGTGGTAACCCAAAAGAATGGAGAAGATTCTGGAGTAGTTTTGATGCAGCAGTGCATCAACAAAATATTCCAGACATCCAAAAACTCAACTATTTAATGGCATGTCTTAAAGGAGATGCATCAAAGGCCATTAGGGGGCTATGACATAATCCCAGAAAATTATTACGTCATAAGAAAAGTCCTTGAAGAAAAATTCGGACAATCCCACATAATTAAAAAATCCCTTTATAATGAATTGCATTCAATCAAGAAAAATGATCGCGAATGGAAAACAACAGTTGAAGCAATCGAAAGAATACTTCGACAACTAGAAGCAATGGGCGAAATTCTAGAACAATCCAGCACCGAAATAATAATCGAGAATAAATTAACAGTCTGGATTCTAGATAAAATCTATCAGCAAAAAGAAGAAGAAGGGCCACGATCAGTAACTAAATTAAGATTATTTCTCGGAAAGTTGGTTCAGAGAAATGAAGAAGTGGGAAGGAGCCAATCCCTCAATATCGAGAAGGATCCAAAGCCAATCAAAATAAGCCAAGATCATATTTGTAACATGCTAGAAATGAAACCTCAGCATTAGCCATAGCTATACCACCAAGAGAAAAGGCAAAAGAGAATTCTAGCTCAAAGAAGAATGGGAAAACGAGACCTTGTTCCTTTTGCAAGCAAGATCATTGGGACAACGAATGCCACGTCTATCCCACACTCAAACAACGAATGGAAAGCTTGAGAGAGAATATTGCTTGCCTAAATTGTCTTCAGCTAGGAAATAAGGAAAGCGACTGCAGTAAAAAAAAATATTCATGTTTCCACTGCAAAGGCTCACACAATACGGCGCTATGCCCCATAAATTACAGGTATAGCACCCATCGTGGCAAACCTCTAAAGAGAAAATGTCAATAAGGACAGTTAACCCAATATTAGACCAAAAAATCTACGACAAAGAGATGTTTTGCTTTTATGCAAGAAAGTCGAAACAATCAATCTAGATATTCCTGCAATCACAGAAAAGGCCGTAGTTTTGTTCGATAGTGGTGCCCAAATAAGTTGTATCTCCAAGAAACTGGCAAATCGACTCAAACTACGTGAAGTTGAATATGAAAAAATGAAGATTACTTCATTTGGCGACAGGAATTCTAAAACATCAGTTGTTGCGAAAACACGTTTTAGGATAAAAACTACAGATAACCAAATTGTCCCAATTACAGTTGCGATTGTGACTTATTTAACGAGTCAATTACAAATTATTCCTGTGAACCAATACGATGTGACATTCATATCAACTCAATTGCCACTAGAAGACATGGCAGGACATTGGCAGAAACCAGACATAATAATTGGAGTTGATTACTTTTTTAAATTCATTCAGTTCAATAAATTCACGCAGTGAACTCAGGATTCTCTCTAATCAATTCAATAGTTGGCCCAATGGTAGCCGGGAGCGGCTACGTAAGCAAATCCCGAGAGAGTGATCACAAAGAGCTTTTCGATTCAAGGGATCTAATCGCGTATGCAGGATGGAACGACATGCAAGACAATGACAATATCTCAAAAACCGATACAGAGAATAGCAACATTCAGAGCGAAAACAAAGGCATAGTTAAACCCACAAAAACCACTTATCCAGACATAGATCGATTCTGGAAACTGGAAATCATAGGCATACAAGAAGATCCAAATCTTCATGATGACGAACATGCATTAGAAAGGTTCAGGGAAAATATCAAGAAAGTCAATGGTAAATATCAAGTTGCTTGGCCATAGAAAGAAATGAATTTCAAGCTAAACGACAACCTTGGTTTGTGTTTCGGCCGATTAAAAACATTGATCAGGAGACTTCAAAACGATGAACAATTACTCTTGAAATATAACGAGACAATTCGAGAACAACTGCAATTCAATATCATCGAAAAAGTCAGCCCAGAAATGGACCAGGTTGTTGTTATTCATTATCTACCTCACCACGAAGTTGTAATGCCAAGCAAAGAATTGTTTATGATGCATCATCATACACAAAAGGGATGAAAAGTTCAAATGATGTTCTGTATCGTGAACCAATTACACTTCCCGATTTAATAGTAACATTACTTCGATACCGAAAGATGGAAAATGTTATAGTGGCAGATATCGAAAAGGCTTATTTACAACTAGAGCTACACCCAACAGAAAGAAATTGCACCTGATTCCTTTGGGTAAAGGACATTCGAGGGCAAGTAACAGAACATAACATAGAACATTATCGTTTTCAAAGAGTCCCGTTTGGAGTGATATCATCGCCCTTTCTTCTATCAGCCACACTTAATTATCACCTAGAAAATCATGGAAGTAAGCTCGCTCGCAGAATTAGTAAAAATCTCCACGTTGATAATATCATATAATCGAGCAAGGATACGTACGAAGCTCTCGCAAATTATAAAGAAATGAAAACTATCCTTGGAGATGCTTCAATGAATATAAGAGAATTCCTGTCCCTTGACAAAGAATTTAATGCAAGGATTCCCGAACAAGATCAAGCCGAAGAAATTCAGATTAAGAAGATTCTTGCCATTTACTGGAACCCTAATAATGACGTTATTCAAATAAATCCCAAACCTTGGAAAGACGATCGAGAATCAACCAAGAGAACAATCTTGCAATTCTTGGCTTCACAGTATGATCTATTAGGATTTTTAACTCCTTGTATTTTGCCAATCAAATTATTTCTTCAAAGTCTTTGGAAGAAACAAATTGGTTGGGACCAACTATCAAGTAATGAAGACTATGAAAAGTTGGAAGATCTCACATGCACATGGCCAATGCACATGAAAGAATTGCCACGTACAGCAATTAATCCTACAAAATCAACTACGATTCATGTCTTTACCGATGCTTCGTCAGTCGCATACGCTGCTTCAGTATACGCAAAGCAAGAAAAAAAGGTGTCTTTGATTTTTGCTAAATCGCGAATCGCTCCCATTAAAGGCACGACTATACCAGGATTAGAATTATTAGCTATACTCATTGGAGTACGTGCTGCTTACTTAATCACCAGACAAATGGAATTGGAACACTCGGAAGTAATCGTATGGTAAGATTCTCGATGCATTTTGCACTGGATAAAAAATCACTCACGTTTCTTGCCGAAATTCGTACAGAACCGCATCGAAGAAATAAGAAAAGCTAAGTTTGCATTTCGATATATTCCAAGTGAAAACAATCCCGCAGACATAGCTACAAGAGGATTAGATCTTTTCTGTCAAGCTTTAAACCGTGGTGGGAAGGACCAAGATGGTTAAAAAGAGACGAAGCAAAATGGCCACAATGGGAATACAATATTGACGAAGAGCACAACGATTATGAAAGCGATCAAGAAAACGAGAAAGTCTTGACATCAGTGACCCGACAAAACATCAATAAAACAAATATTAAATTAGTGGATGCAAGTCGATTCAGCAAATTATCAAGGTTAATAAGAACTATTGCATGGGCTTTGAAATTTTTAAAACTAACATTTAAAGAAAAATTTCCCTGACTACAAGTAACAACAATAAAAAACCGAATCACATTAGAAGATTACGAATTTGCCTTGGGGAATATTGATCAAACAAGCGCAATCCGAAGTAATATCAGTAGAAGAAATAACGAGATGGAATTTATTTGAAATGGGAGGATTATGGAGAATCAAAACCCGATTAGAGAGTTCGGAATTGGATGACTTCAACTTATATCCAAAAGTTCTCTCTAATCGGGTTTTGATATCCAGTATATCTTCCCAGACATAATCGCATAACCGAACTCATCATACAAGAAAAACATGAAGACATGTACTATGCCGATGTCGCTCACACAATTTCTAGATTAAGAAAAACATTCTGGATACCAAAAGGAAGAGCTGAAGTCAAACGAATATTAAATAAGTGCATGGGCTGCAAACGGTGGATGGCGAAACCATTCAAATTACCAACTATGCCAAAATATCCGGAATCTCGAGTGAAACGTTCTCAAGCATTCGCTCGAGTTGGTCTAGACTACTTAGGCCTCATATCGGTCAAAACCGAAACTGGATTATCAAAAAGATGGATCGCCTTATTCACCTGTTTCACAAGAGCCGTACATTTAGAAATGGCAGACGATTTATCTGCTGCAAGTTTCCTGAATGTTCTTAGAAGATTCGTAACTCGACATGGTTATCCTGAATTGATATTAAGTGATAACGCTAGTCAATTTCAATTTGTTTTTGAAACTTTGATGGATCAAGAAATGCAAGTGAAAGAATCCCTAACAAAGGGAGGAATGAAGTGGAAGAGCATAATTCCAAAGGCTCCTTGGAGCGGAGGAATCTATGAAAGGATAATTGGGTTAACAAAAAGAGCTTTAAGAAGAGCTGTAGGAAGGAAATTGTTAAATGAAGCAGATTTAATAACTTTAATGATAGAGATAGAAGGCATATTGAATACTCGTCCATTAACCTGTGCGAACTTTGATGATTCTGTAATTATTCGTCCAATAGATTTTATCTCTCCCGAAGCTTCTCTATCAATACCAATCAAAGATGAGATGGACGAGGACGAATTCATTTCCTACAGGCTAAACACTCAAGAAAAGCATATCAAGCACTGGTCTAATACATTGAAAATTCTTGACACATTTTGGGAAATTTGGAAGGAAGAATATTTAATTAGCTTAAGGGAATGGACGCAAATAGAACATAAATCGCCTAGAAGTGTTGAATTGAGAATTCCTTCTAAAGGGGAAATTGTATTAGTGAAAGAAGCAGAGGCACCGCGAGGTACATGGAAATTGGCAAAAATTGAAGAAATTAACGAATGCGCTGATGGAAAAGTCAGAAGTGTCCGAATAAAATTACCCAATGGGAAAGTTTTAAATCGTCCAGTCAACATGTTATATCCGCTCCAAATATATCAACGCGAGGACTCAATAATACCACTTCAAGATCAAATCGAAGAATAGGAATTAATAGCAAAGCGAACAAGAAGCGCTACACGAAAACAACATACCCAACACCTAAGAGAAAAAAGAGAACGAGAAAATTCATCAGCAGAAGAACCCCAGGGATATCACGACTCAACATCAACAAGAAGAAAAATCAAAGTGAGAGCTATACTAGGGAACTTATTACTGACAACAACCGCTTCCATCATGTTAACACAAGCTACAGCAAAGAAAAATTGTCAGTGGATATCTGGAATACCATTTAACATTCCTGAAAGATGGAACTGCAATGAAATCATGAATCGAAATGTCACATCAATTAAAGCTACACTGTACACTAGAACTCACATACGCATACCTGCCCTAAGTTGTAGTAATATCACTCGAACTATATGCATCAATGCATTCCTTAGATTGTCATTGGCCGTAGTTTCCGATCTAACGACCACTTCCGCAACATCATCGGAATTCTGCAGAACCCTGAATGATCAGAAGGAAATAAATGGAATTGCTCTAAATCAACTTTCTCCAGACAAGTGGACAACAAGTAATAACATACAGTATTCTTATGGATGGCTAGGGACTAAATGTCAGTCAACAACAAACTTTGTGCTGACAAGAGGAGAAATATTTCTATATGATGGAAGAAGTCCAATGTCTAATCTCGATAACACTGAAAAATGTGAAACTCAGAAAGGGAAATGTATTGCCTATACCAGCATTATCTTTTGGAATGGCAAGGAGGCCACAGAACGCAGCCTATAAAGACGAATCGGAAATTTTAATGCACTGAGATATGGAAATCATCTCATAATAGATGAGTTGCAAACTTCATTTACGTTCGAAATGAGAAATGAAACGATCAACATATCAAAATGTGGATTCGTCAAACCGTATTTGATGAAAGGAGACTTTATCATTGATATGGATGTTGGTTAAATGATAAGAATGTTGTCAAAATTCGCAAAGAAGACACAAACTTAAATAGTCCTTTAAGACACCAATTACTGATGATGGAAATTAATTCAAAGGAAACGTCCGACCCAGAAAACACAAAATTCCAATAGGTTTTCGATACTTTACAGCAAGAATTTCAAAAACGACTTAAAAAAATACACGAAAGAAACTGTCAAAATCGGAATAACCTATTGTCATTAACTAGATGGTTGCTCCGTATTGATCCAACAACGGCGGTTGAATTATTGTTACAAAAGAATGATGTCATGACTAAGAAAGTTGAAGGAAAGCTGCTGATCGCACCTTATCAATTAGACGAAATCAAAACAAAGGTCGTTAATTTCGAAGGAGGAATAATCAGTAAATTTGAAATCGAAAAAATCAATGCAGAATTAGAAATATTAGCCCACAAGTACGAAATAATTAATTCGATATATCACCTGCAAGAAACAAACACTCTTTGGCAATAAATTGGTTAACAAGGAGAAGAATTAGCAGAAAAAATGGCGAATAAAATTGGTAAGGCTGGAGAATTCATTGAAAATGAATTTTCAGAAATTACCAAATATTGGAGATTTATCATTCTTGGCACAAGTATCGTAGCGATATCAATTGTGTCAATCGCCATCAAACTGAAGCTTGATCTCATTAAATCTATATTTTGTTCGTATTGTTTTGAAAACCCTCATCGAAGAGAAATTGTTACTATGAATTTATTACAAACTCCTTTAATAGACAAGACAAATTCAAAAAATATTAATAAACAAGCCACTTTTCGTTACGAACCTCAAGTTCTCCCTCTATAAAAAAAAGGGGAGGGGATTTCTCTTCGGTCGAGAGTGTCGGAAAATCCGAATCTATCTCAAATTACTACTACAAAAAAAATCACTCCTATTGTATAGTTACCAAATTCACATGTAAATTCCTTCAAACTGAAATCTTGAACATCTGCTATATTTGTACGTGGAACATCTGGTAAAATTGTTTTATAAAAAAAAATCTTCTAGATAAAGGATTTATCTCATTATGCGAAATTTCAACATTTTCCCATATTGAGAGATGAATCTATAATATCATTTAGCATGTCTAATCATGCACATCTATTTACCCATGCAACTATTCTAACAGCTTAAGAAAATTGTAATTCTTTTTTGTATTCTGTTTAAACATTTCCATTTCTTACTAGATATAAGCTTACTATATCACTCAAAGATCTTCATTCATTACAACTGCTTCTTATTCCTTCATCACAACTTCTTCCTTGCTCCCATTTTCTCATATCATTTTAATTTTCATTTTTATTATTCGCGCTACAATAATTTCGTGATTATTATTATTATAATGATTATTGTTATACTATTATCACCCAAGTTTGAAATAAAGTGTTTCTTATATAATGACGACAACAATCGTCCTACACTAACTCAAACAACTACATCAAGCCCCATTTGAATAAAAATCCAAACAATTTTCGACAAATGGTTTAATTACCCAAGTTTGAGGTTCGTTACCGAGTGAAAGAAAATAGAATTGAAGAAACTGTGAGAACGAAAGAACAGAATTCAACTTATTATTTTGTCGCTATCAGAAAGAAAAAGCGACACCATCCATTCGATAAATAACAACAAATTGTTTCGATTTTGGCAGCTTCTTTGATATATTCCATCTATCCGTTCGTTGAAGTCCTGTTGTAGATTATCGACGATGTACTGGAATTTTGCATTCGCCGGATCTTTATGCATTTCCGGGTACGTTTCTGTCATAATTATTCATTTCTCCTGAGTTGGGTTGTTTGCTTCTTGATTTGCTGCCTTTGAATCTCGATTGCTGATCGAATTCTTGATCCCCATATCAACGATGATATCTCCATCCATGGAATATGGTTTGAAGAACCCACAGTTCACATGTCGCTGAAATCGCGAGATAAAAGAAAAAAAAAATCACTGATCCCCTTGTTTAAAATTTTACATTGCATATCTCATGTAGTTGACTGTAGAATTGTTTTTTGTCTATCCAGTTAATGAGCTTAAAAAGTTCTCTCTTATCATCAGCTAACTACAAGCACAATCTCATGCGCAGCAAAGGCGCATGCTACCGAGACAACAAAGGATCTTGCTTGTCTCTGCAAAATGGTACCAGGATCCTCCATCCACGAAGAAGATGAGGGTCCTGAGTACAAAAATCATTTCTACCAACTAGCTGCCATCAGCTTGGTCGAGTGGACCAGCTGGTGATAAACTAATTCTTCTTTTTTACCAAACCTATCTCCCCCCTTTTTTACATTATAATCTCTTAATGATATTATCGGAATTGTATTGTTAATATAATTGTTGTAATAATTGTTGCGTATGTTGATTTATAAATTAATCATAATAAAGGTTTAATTACACAAGTTTGAGGTTCGTTACCAAGTGAATGAAAAATAGAATTGAAGAAACTGTGAGAACGGAAGAATAGAATTCAACTTGTTATTTTGTCACCATCAGAAAGAAAAAGGCGATAAAATATTGGGAGCTGAGCCGGTGAAGAAAAACTGGAACAGAAAAACAAAAGGCAGGTAAGTTGTTTATTTGGATAAAAAGAGATAATGGAAGCTGAAGGTAGTACTCCGACCAGAAGCATGAGAAGAAAGGATAGGAGGTCCGTGTCCTACCTTATCAGAATGAATTTGAATAAAATAGCGTCAGAAGTTAAACTGATATTGGAGAAGGTGGAAGGTATTTGTGCAGAAGAAATACAAGAAGAATTAAGTGAGGAAAGCAATTCGAAGTCCAAATCATTGGAAAGAAAAAGGATGGTCGTGAATGGACATCTAAAAATAATTGACGGAATCATCTCCAATGTAAGTGCGTTAGAAAAGGAATGGAAAGAAGTATTAAAGTCTGTTAAAAACAAAGACGAAGATTATGAATTCGATTTATATGAGTCATACTTGAACACAGAAGAATGCTTATTCAGCAGCTGTCACAAAATGCATTACGTTCGAACCTTCCTAATTGAAGAAATAGACCGGATCCATCTACTGGGTGAGAAAGAATCAAGAAATGAAGAACCAGACTTAAAATCAGGTGTAAAAGAAAACGAAGGAAAGCTCTTAACTGAATTAATTGAAAAATTGGTGACAGTAAACCTCCAGAAATAAAGACTGTAGAATTCGACGGAAATCAAAAACTTTGGGGTCTGTTTATAACACAATTCGAAGAAGCGACTGATAAAAGAGAAGATATGACAGCAACAAGAAAATTCGCGCACCTACCCGGATGCTTGAAAGGAGAGGCATTAGAACATATAAGCGATTTAGCTGTTAATGAGGAAAATTACATACTTGCTATGAAGAATTTGAAGGAGCGATACGGTGACAAACAAAGACGAATCATGGAGTTATTTACCATATTACAGAAACTGAACAAGTCGAACCGTAATGTGGTCGCACTAATAAGGGAACTATTGAATATCCTTTCCCAATTAAAAGAATTAGGAGAAAACATTGAGACAAATCAGCTGTGGACCACCATAACTGGAAAAATGCCGAATTACATCTTAGGCAATTTGAAAAAGGAGAAGTTAAAGAAGCCTGAATGGACGATGTAAGATACAATAACATTCTTAAAAGAATATGTAAGGGTTACAGATATTCTAGAAGTCACAAAACAAATGAAGCAAATGGAGATTCAGAAGAATATGCGGCACCTGCCGACAAGGATGCTGAAGCAACGTGAAACGAGTACATCGACATTTGGTAGCTCCCAGTATGCCAGGTCCAAACCTAATTCTCAAGAGATGAAACGAATGGCCATTTACGCGACAGCAATCAAACCCCGCGGTGGGCAAAATTATGTGAACTGATCAGAAGAAAAGGGTTGTTACCTTACGCTTTTTGCAACGGTGATCATTGGAATGATAATTGTAAAAGGTACTCAACGGTAACAATGAGACTAGAAAAGCTGGAAGAGTTAGGATTATGCAAGTTATGCTTAAGGAAATCTCATCCAGCAGAAAAATGCAGAAGAGCCATTAAATGTTTTTATTGTAAAGCAAATCACAACAGTGCGCTATGTAGCTCACCGAGAAAAACAGTATCGGAAGAAGATTCCATCGAGATTGATAAATTATCTCATGAAAAACCCAGGATAGTCGCAACTACAGGAGTAGAGGTTGATTCAGGGAATACGACATCTATACCCTTTAGAGATCTGCGGCTCTGAAAGCCTAGACTCTAAATCCTTCTCGCCTCCCGAGTGTCGCTGAAATCGCGAGATAAAAACAATAAAAAAAAAATCCGTGATCCCTTTGTTCAAAATTTTACACTGCATATCTCATGTAGTTAATTGTATAATTAATTTGTCTATCCAGTTAATGAGCTTTAAAAAAGCTCTCTTTTATCATCAGCTAACTACTGGCACAGTCTCATGCGCACCAAAGGCGCACGCTACCGAAACAACAAAGGATCTTGCTTGTCTCTGCAGAATGATACCAGGATCCTCTATCCACGAAAAA
Source organism: Onchocerca lupi (assembly GCA_028564675.1). Classification (NCBI taxonomy): domain Eukaryota; kingdom Metazoa; phylum Nematoda; class Chromadorea; order Rhabditida; family Onchocercidae; genus Onchocerca; species Onchocerca lupi. Next base: position 1,262 of record JAOVVO010001261.1, on the reverse strand, counting down.
GATGAGGGTCCTGAGTACAAAAATCATTTCTACCAACTAGCTGCCATCAGCTCGGTCGAGTGGACCAGCTGGTGATAAACCAATTCTTCTTTTTTACCAAACCTATCTCCCCCCTTTTTTACATTATTATCTCTTAATGATATTATCGGAACTGTATTGTTAATATAATTGTTGTAATAATTGCTGCGTATGTTGATTTATAAATTAATCATAATAAAGGTTTAATTACACAAGTTTGAGGTTCGTTACCAAGTGAATGAAAAATAGAATTGAAGAAACTGTGAGAACGGAAGAATAGATTTCAACTTATTATTTTGTCACTATCAGAAAGAAAAAGCGACACTATTAAGGTGAATTGTCCAATTGTTGCTACTGTTGCGTTGCTTTGAACTGTCGAAATGAAACTCTTGGAATTCCTAACTGTTTCTGTTGCTACGCCGTTTATCTGTGGATTGGAGCGTTTTCGGTGGTAGAAATGTGTGTCGTAACTTTCGTAAATCTGATGCATTTTTCTTCTTTTCCTGCATTTTCAAATGCATGCATCAAAAAAATGTTGGAATAAACTCTGAACAGTAGGAACAAGCTAGGAAATGTACTATTCCAGCAAAAACAACATCACTTTTTATCTTACCATATGTCGCGAATTCTGATATCGCGAAACTCCAACAAAATTCCAAACGAAAAAATAACTAAATACATTTCTCATTCAAATTGCAAAACTAAGTTTCTAATTATAACTAATGTTTATAATAATGAATCACTCAACCAATTTTACATTCCTTAAATTTATTTCTCATGCTTTTTTTTGCTTTTATCCATATTCACATCTTTGTATTTCTATCACACCGGAATTCCTTTTGTTATCAATCGCTAACCGTACTAAATTCGCATTTTTGTTCATATTCACGTCTTAATCTTCCCATTTGATCTTGCTGCAATGCTTGAATTATCATGGGAAACCACTCCCACTTCCTATTGTCTATAAGTCCTATTTTATTGAATGAGAGAGTATTTTTTTTTTTTACAAAAAATAAAATCCTACAATTCGGGTCAGTTCAACTCAACTCAACTTAACTGTTAGTCAGTTCAACTAACTGAGCTTAACTACTACTCAGTTCAATTCAACTCATCTTAATTGTTACTCGAATTCAACTTAAGTCAGTCCAACTCAACACACCTCAATCAACTCCCCCTAAGCAACGCAAAAGGCAAATCAACCTTGGTCGAAATACTAGTTGTATTTGGTTATCAATAGACATCAC